>OOFJ01028412.1:5978-19649 GCA_900323375.1 Benthosema glaciale
ATCGGCTGCGGTCCACCACAGACAGCAATGTATTTCATGATTAGCTGCAGCTGTGTGTGTGCGCGCGCGTGTGTATGCGCAGCAATAATTCACTGTAGAAAGGTAGACTACTGACTTCTCCCCAAAAGGATAAGGAATGGATTGTTCCATCCTGAATGTTCAGCCTATTATTTCAATAACTGCAAGCCAATGAACCATATTATTACTTCAATAACTGCAAGCCAATGAACCAATCAGTAGCATTGTCATTATTTGTCTAAATTTCTAATTAATTGATTCATTTATTTTGTTGCCAATAATTTAACTGCAAGCCATTTTTTTAGACCCAGTGTTGTTTATTGCTATAAAAGTAGTGATAAAAACAAATTATACATGTATTTAAAAAAAGAAGAAGAAATCAACAAATCCCCCGGGCCAGTGATTCAAATGGCGGGGCCAGTGATCTTGACAATCCACTGGCCCTCTGGGCCAGTGGCAAATTTCCCTTATTGTCGACCCCTGCAGTTGTATGAGTGCAGCACTGGCTGTTTTCAGTGTTGTGTGACACTGTTGTCAATCGTCTCATGTATGCTGATGATTTAGTTATACAGTATGTAGTCTATACAGTGCTGGGCTTCAACAATTACTGAAGATCTGCACTCAGTATGATAAAGATTTTGACATAAAATATAATGCCAAAAAAGTAACATCATGATCGTGAGAAGCAGCGAGAACAGGAATTGAATATCTTTCCCTGCTTCTCAACTTGAAATTGAATTGAATTGAACTTTGTGATAGTCCTCTCAAAATACAGTATACAATGAAATAAAATACCATAGTCATGTCCTCACTGATGATTGGATAGACGACAGAGATGTCTACAGACAATGTCATCATTCATGACACACAGGCCAACATGCTTCCCATGTGTTCTGTGTTCACCGTTTAGAGCCTATGTCACACCTCTTCTGTATACGGCTCATCTCTGGCATTCGTACAGGGTGAGGAGTATGCTGAGGCTCAGAGTGGCTTATAATGATGCTACGAGGTTGTTGCTCCACATTCCCAGATGGCATAGTGCCAGAGAGTCAATTGTTTGTGTCCACTGGTGTGCCTACATGTGATGACAGTTAATGTACAATTTTATTTGTTGGCTAGATGTTTCCGAGAACACCATCATAGAGGCTCTGAGTCTAAACAGTCCAATGAGAAGCACTTGTCGATACACATCCAGGCTCGGAGAGTATTGGTGTAATAGCCTCTATATTATTAGTAATTAATTTACCTGCCTGAATATTTTGACTTGGCCTCATACTGCCTCATGTATTGGTTAGACACCAACAGTCCTACATTCATTAGTTAGACAAACCCGTGTTGCGGGTTAAAAATCACCCGTGCTGCGGGTTAAAAATCACCTGTGACCCTCGGGGGCTCATGTGTGCAACATTGTGCAAACACTGTTCTAGGGTCTGTCATGACAATAATCACACACTAAAAACAAGTAAATTGCACACATATTGGGCACTACAGCAGTATTACAACAGTTTCTAACATTTGAAATGGCCATTACTATGTTACTCTGATTAGAGTGGATTTGAAGGCTGCATAGCAGCCTCAAAGTCTACATAATGGCTAAAAGGACAAACATTGCATCTGCATTAAAGTAGACATACTGCTACTGTATGTTTTCAGAATAATTTAACTTTTACACACCTGTAACTTCACACTACTCCAAATTTAGAAATACACATTGATTTACTACTGTTATATGCCAATACTATACATCCACTTTAATGCAGTGCTGTTTTTTATGAAGATATCTAGCAGAATAAGGCCTAACCATCAGAGGCAGAATTTATCATGCACATTTACCATGGTCTTCCCCACATTCCCCAGGAATTCTCCATCAAACGGGTATGATTTGATGGCAATTACAATATTTAGTCTTACACATTAGTCTAAATATTGTACAGTGTTCAGTATCATCTTAGTAAGAGAAGTTCCAACTCAGCCGACTTTACATTTTCTTTTGACAGTGTAGGACTAAAAGCATACTATGCTGACAGAAATTGATGTGCTAAGATACCAAATATGTACCAAAATGTCAATGTGTACATTTCTGTGTTTAGTATTTGGTCAGGATTTATTTTAATTTTTTCTCTCTCAAAGTGCGTGCCTAGTGCTTTTATGCAGTCTGAAATAGGATTAGAAATAGAGGTGATTGTGTAATAAACATCTCAGTGTGACTGATAACCCTCCTTCAATGATGTGTTGTCTCTGTGCAGGTTGCTATTGTAAGCTCATATTTAGCATTGCATTAGCCCTCAGTGCACGTTTGTGATGTTTATTGTCCAATTTATCATGCTCCGTTTTCCTGCCTTGAAATAATGTCTCCATATCTTTGTATATGTAATGGCCGGTGCTTTGGAAAAGCAAAGAATATTAACACCTTGTGTATGTAATCTTCCAGCACGATGATTTGGAGAGTCATTATTTTCTTGAGATTTACTTTGAGATTTACTTGAAAATATTGCCGATATGGCTTTACCTGTTCAATATACAGTAATTTGAACACATTTGATGCTCTGGTGTACTCGTCTGCATTGCGTCTGCGTGACGCAACCACATTAGCTTCTGTATTAGCCACGGCCTTTGCACACTCTTTTCTCGGAAACTACAGCACTGTCCATGGTTTCGATCAGATCGGCAATGTTCAGAGAAAAAAAAACGAATTATTCTGTGATTGCGATTGGAACATTTGCGTTTTCTGGAGCAAGGATGGTCCTCGCCATAGCTCGATAGCATTGGCGCTATTACTGTTAGCATCCAAGATGGCCACCTACCGGACGTGCGTTATAGTGGAATTGCTTCTCATCGCGTGGTACCCAATCACCACCACGTTTGTCCACCAGGTGGCACTCATTGTGTTAAACTTTTTTTCATTTTCAACAACCCAGTAAGATGTAGGGCTTTTTTTAAATGTCAAAGCACAAATAACTTAAACATAAGGTATGTCTACTGTTGTACCTCCTGTGAGGTTTTACAATTATGTTGTAATGGGCCACAATGCTGAAATGACAGTGTGAAGTGATAGGAAGTGATACTTGCTTTTGAAAGATGAGAGTGGAGCCTGTGCACTGACTCTGGATTAAGAGGTTAATGAGTGGTAAAATTGTAGTGTTCCATCCAAGGTGACCCCTGCGGAGGTGATTGTGCCAAATCTAGATGAAAAGTGAAGATAATCCCTCCTTCCTCGTTCCCAGATAGATGTCACACGCACAAGCATAGGAATTGTCACCAAGGCCTAAGGCGTGTACGGTAATTACACTTTTATTGGATTTGGAGAGGCTGCACCATTCATTTTAAAGACTAATTTCAGACGCGTGTGCACAAACCACAGTGACGATAGATCATACAATTGCATTCAGTTGAGAAGCCATTGAATGGAATGTTATGAATCTAGCATTGATGCATTGTTAATAGGATGCAGCGCAGTGTTTTTGACATCACATTTTTATTTTGTTATTTTTTGTCTAGTTTTAGTGAGATAAATATCATACAAATTTAAACTTTGTCAGGTCTTGATGTTGTCGTAATGGCTGATTTTACACTTGCAGTAGTTGCATGCTGAAAATAGCCGATCTACAAGCTCACAACACGTCGCAGTGCTACACATTGTGAACATGTAGATTGTCTATTTTCAGAGCACAAACTAAACATAAAATACTGCTGGCTCACTTCTACAATAGTCCCTCCCTAACATTTTAGTCTAGTTTGTATTTGTTCACGAAATCGTTAATATATTTATACTAGTCTTAGTTTTAGACACCATAGCTTATTTTTTATTTTGTTTTCGTCAAGCATTTTTCTTCATATATTTTAGTCGACCAAATTAACACTGTTGCAGTGTTAATTCTGATGTGTTATCCAGGCGCACACACATGTACCATATACGTATACCTGCTTTGAAATCGGACGCTTTGCAAGTTGAATGAAGGAGGCCATAATATGAGTGTGAGAATGGCAGCATGCATGTGTCTAGGTCTACTGCCCAGCCTTGACACCATTAGCTCTAGTGACACATTAAGGTTTTGTTTTCTGTGCAATTTGTTTTGTCTGTCGATTTGATGGATGTCTTGTTTCTGAGCACTTCCTCACACGTTGGAGAACAGTGGCTCGAGGACATTGTTAAACGCGCTTCAGAAATGGAGGCAGAATGCATTTGTTTTCTCCAAACAGGTTTTTCTGTGTTAATGGGTGTGGGCAACATTGTCAGGGTGGCGTGCCAAGCCAGACATCGGGTAATTAAAGGTGGAAAAGCTAATTAGGGCAGAAGGGCAGGGCAGGACCACTGGCCCGCGGGGGTGGAGAGAAGGCATCCTCCCGTTATCATGGCATAGGCGGTAACGTGAGGCTAGTGCCAGAGAAATGTTCTACATAAGCAAAGAAGAAGAGCCCTCATCTGCCCGACCCGGAAGTTGCCCTCCATTGTCTCACCAGGCTCACTCACAGCCGTGATCTGCCACTCAATCTATTAATATGCATAGTTCGACCTCAAATTAATGTTTTATTAAGCTCTAAACATGGTCCTTTATCACAACCTGAGCCCTAAAATGTGTGCACGTGCACAAGGAGATTTTGGCTATTCGATGACTACACACCATGGGAGCCACCAGAGGCTAACGATGGATGTTAAAAACGGCAAATAAAATACTATTAATTCTGGATTAAATTACATTAAACAAACCCGAAATCTCTCATGTTGGGTGTTGGCAAAGGAGGTTGCATGCATGAATCCAGATAAATCACCGGGTTTTCTCTTATGGATGCAGGGTTGCAGTCAGCTTGAGGCCGGTCCCTGCATTTGTCATCTGTCACTCACTCTATACGCCTGAAATGGCATGTATGCGATGCCACTACAGATGCCACAAATAAAATAAAAATACATAAAAAAAATACATAAAATTATCAAAACATCATCTCTTTAGCTTCTGCATTATTAGATTCACTCTGATTGTGACTGAGGCTAAGAATAGCTATAGGAAGCACCCCGAACGTACTGTGGCACATTAATAGACGTTAAGACGTGTATCGGTGCAGGGGACAGTTCACACAGCTGTTTGCTTTCCGATGACAGGTCAGGTTATTTTGAAAGTACTATTTGAAACGATACCACTTTTCCACTCGCTGGCTCTGTGCTGTGCTGTGAGCAGAGTCCACTAACTTGACCACGCCACAGTTGGTGTGTCAGCAAAGGTTAATGAGCCCCCTCCCGCTACATGTGAAGGTGTCATGATGAGTCAGTGAACAAGGTATGCTGTGATATCAGGTGCTACAGTGTTGTTTAGTCCTCTCAGCTCTAGTTGACTGTGTGAGAAAGCAGAGACCACATGAGCAGTCTGAGTCACTCTAATTTTGCCTAAATAAGCCTTGTATCATAGCGTTCATTCTTTCCCTTTGCAGGTTTATATTTGTAATACCACAGCGATTTAGACCTTGAAAACTTGAGAGACTACAGTATTTGAAGCGTGCGGTGCACGACTGCAACAGACACATCATCACCTTAAATCCTTGGTTCCTGCTCCATGTAGGGAAGATAATGTTACAGCTGAATCTTTTCACCACTATAATCCATGGAGCCAGGGATGAAATCTCATTTCGGGATCAGCACCAGTGCATCGCTGCCATGATAGCAACATGCAACTCCGCAAGCTCTTTTTAAGAGCATTAGTGCCCCGGAAGCCATCAGTCAGCAGAAACACACCTTGACTGAAAATAGACACTTTCTTTTCCAATCAAATCAGGAGCTATAGGCATATCGTCAACATACCGTTAAAAATAAATAATTGTTTCAATTCACACGTACTGTAAAATCAACTATTTAGCTGTGCTCTATTTCAAAAGTTAAAGGAGTTATTTTTATTTTTATTTTCCAGAGAGATAGTATTGGATTATTCAAATGTGGAATATTGTCAAATGAGCTTTGCTTTTGTCTGTGTGTTTGCTTTTTTGTCCTTTTGAATTTGATACCAGGCTTGTCTCAGTATGATATGCAAATGCTGGAGAACCATGGCTGTCTATAGTTCCTTGAGAAGCTCTTATTATCCTACTAGCTTCAATACCGAATAAAGACAGAGATTTGTATTGTGCTGGGAAATGCTTTTTGGGTGAACTGTTTACAGTGGTAAAGCTAAAGGAGGAATATAAATGCTTGAGTGTAAACAAAAAAATAAATAAAAATAGCTAGACCTTTGGATGGCTCACACTGTAATACTTTCTGTTCTCTACACCGGTCAGGATAAATATATTGTATTGAAAATAGTTACGTTATTTTCCTGTCCTTTTTTCAGCACAGTGTACATGTGTATCATTGGTATCTTATTTTAAATTCTGATATGACAAGCTAGTCTTTGTTTGAATTATGCCTGCATCTTATAAAGGAAAGGCGGTGGTCAGCTCTCCCCCACAGCAAACCTTTGGAGGCTGAACTTGCCACACTTGCTGCTCTGCTACTCTTGCATAGCAAATTAGGGTCTCCAAGGAGCCATGACAAGCTGGTGGAAAGTGTCACTGCTTATAAAGGGGAAGTCAGAGAGGTGTTATACTGCAAAGGAGTTCAGAGCTAAAACTGCAGAGCTGCAATTTGACAGGCAGGTTCAATCTCATGTTTATCCAAATAGCTGCTGACTACAATTGTTCACTAGAAAGACTAGAAAGCTGGTCTTATTTCTGCTTCCATTGTGCCATATTTTGGAAATGGCACTAACATGTTAAGCACTTATTAGAACAATTTAGGAACCCCAATGGTAACTAAATCTTACAACATTTTATTTTAAATGGAACAAGATGCAATTAGCATATTGGAACAGTCTTCCTGATAACGATGACAATTTCCTCAAGTATAGGCATGACACAAGTCTGTGCTCAATCTATGATAACAGCTAAGATGATAAGCTTACATGAAATAATTATGTACGGGACTCAGAGTTAATTGGTCAGTTCACCATGTCAGGTGACAGACATGTTTGGGGTGAGGACAAATTATGCGAAAATAGTAACATTATGATAGCCATGAAGGGGAGGAAAAGCAAATAAATCTCATTGGCCAAGAATACTGTAAATTAATGCTTAATGTTAATTAATAATATACTGTAATAAAACTAGTTAACACGTAGTAGGCTACATTCTTAGCCATTTGTAGCATCATACTGTAAGATTGAACAAGTGCAGTTTACAAATGTGATACTTATATTATTATATATAATATTAAAAGAGAGTTGTCCGGCCACGGCTGACTTGGCGGTCCGGGCACCTCGGCTGGTAATCCAGCATGACAATGTGTTGCAGGTTCGACCTTCCACGGGTGTGTCTACCTACTGCCCAGTATCTTTAAAAAAAGAGAGAGTCCCACACACTGCCTTCGCTTCACTTACATACAATCCCATACAAAAGTGTGCAAAGTGTATTGATACAGTTTGGTCAGCTGGTTACATACAT
Organism: Benthosema glaciale; assembly: GCA_900323375.1. NCBI lineage: Eukaryota > Metazoa > Chordata > Actinopteri > Myctophiformes > Myctophidae > Benthosema > Benthosema glaciale. The sequence goes on from OOFJ01028412.1 coordinate 13,455, forward strand.
AGAAAGACATCTACAATGATAATATATACCATTATGTATATTTTGGAGTAATGATGTACGTACAGGTATGAGGTACCCCAAATTAAGTGTTACTTTGTTTTAAATACTAAACCAGTATCATGTTTGTTTGTTTTTTTTGGGGGGGAGGAAGTATGGAATCATCACTTTGCCTTCCAAATGTACAAATGTCAAAGTAGCTGATCAGAACATTCAAAGCTTAAATTGTGTTTGATTAGGGCAGTGGGCAGCTTTACAGTGATCAGAATGCCAGGCCAAGGTGTAATACTATGTAGGTCAGGGTGATATGAATATTTTATTGTATATGGTATAAGGGGTTACTTCACTAAGGCTCAAGAGAATAGTTTTTCTTTTTTTCTGTACTCTGCTTCCCGTCAACCAAAGAGCTACGCCGCTGGCTGCTAATAATACTTATTTATGACTCTTTTCTTTCCTCCCGTGAGAATACAACCATGCATTCATACATATACATGCATATTCATAGTCAGGGTATTAGTGTCATGTTTGTTTTTGTGCATGTACTCACTGTAACCCTGCATTTCTACTATTTGCTTGCCATTTCGCCTCACATTCATGGTCAGCAATTTGAAATTGTTGAAAACACATTTGACAGGGTGACAGTAAAAAATGAATTATGCAAAACCACACATGCAATGCCATTCACGTGTTTTTATTCAAATTAAGTCATAGAGCTAAAGCCTCGATCTCTCCCTCCATGGGCAGCTACGGTATCGGTAAGCATATGGTGGAAGTGCTTGTTTGACAATGCGTGTGTACTGTTATGTATTTAAAGCCCCACAATAATATAGTTAGAATTGCACAGCAAGTTCAAAGCCTGTGAGAGTAACTGACATGTTGTATTGTACCATACCTCGTCCCCCAGCTCTCAGTACTACGCCGTCCCCCCTCTCTTCTCAGCACAAGGAAATAAAAGCCATGGATGTGCACTTGTGCTACGTGAAAGAATACCTCATGGTAAATTATTCACTGGCTTGCTGCATGCATTTATATTATAACAGACCAGGAAAATACAGAAAATTATCCAGGCTTTATGCGACTTCCTCAAGGAAATGGTCAAATATTGTAATTTGAACATTTTGGTGTTGCAGAAGAGAAGGCAGCTTTTTGCAATTACCATTGCAGTTCACGTTGGCACTACACCTTCACCACCACCACCACCACCGCCCACTTCCCCTCAGCAAAATCTAGAAATAGCATAAACAGTCACAGAGGGACGGGTGGGTGCGGGGGGAGAGTACGATCCCCAACCTTGTCCCCACGGGATGACGTCCTGTCTTTGTGTTATCTTACACTCCACATCAAGTTCCTGATCCCAATCATAGCCTTTTTTCTATCGGTCCATGCTCTGAGAGCCCACCGCTCCCCCACATCACCCAGACTGCTCGCACACTGCTCCTCAGATTAGAGAACTCGCTAGCACTCGGCTTTATCTGCCGCTGTTCCCAACCAAACAAAATTGGCTCCAGAGGGGAACGAGAGAGGGGAAAGGGAGACAGAAGGAGACAGACAGACAAGGCAGGCCGCCTTTATCTTAATCAGCAGCAGACATTAAAAGTTAACACTGAATTACTTTTCCTTTTTTCCCCTCCACTCCGGGTAGGGTCATTAGGGTTACAGCTGTTATAGTCTGCCAAGGATGATTGTGATGGAATTGTCAAGTCAAGTAATATAGGCTTCAAGGACATCTGAGAATTTAACACAGGTGTGATAAGAGAATGAAAAGAATCAATGCTTGGAGCAGAAAACGTTTTGTCACCGATGCTGAAAAGGCTCTTGGAGAATGTTGTTGGTGTGCTTGTGTGAATCAGATGTTCAGGTGTCACTACATGATTTATGAGAGGAAAACATTTCCTTTGTGGTGGTCGTCTCGTGTCTTGTAGAAAATATCATGCTGCGTACTGCTGCTATTGTTGTAGTATGTTGTATGATTGTTGTATTGTTGTATGATTTTAGGTTTTATTTAGTTGACGTTGTTTGAATTGTCTGTAAAAAATATTTTTCTTTTTTAACGTATGAACGTATTTTGTCATTTGCGGAATTTAAGACAATTGATTAATGCATAATTGAAATTAGTGATATCTAATGCAAGTTATTTTTTGTTGAATGAAAATGGAAATCACAGTAAATTTACTACTGTAAAATCATTTTTTGTTGCTTTTATGGTTGCTATCGGCGTTTCCTTTGATAGCTTGTCAGTCACTAGGTATGAGAATGAAGGCTGATCGAGTTTGGCCCTCAATTTGACGGTCAAGTTATCCTGTGACTGAACAATTCTGCGTTACACTGTACGAATATCCCACAGCATCCCACAAAACCATTTCAACATGAGAGTAGAGGTCCAGGGGACACACACAGTACTACCGCTCATCATCAGACTTTTGAACGAAACCATAACACTGAGTCACAGACTCATCTTGACCTTGACCCGAGCTGACATGACTAGGGGCCAGCCAGTCTTTATTGAACATTCACAAATACCTCTTAGGCCCCTGTTAGAGTTGAGCTAAATGCCTTTCTCTCTCTCTCTGTTTGTCATTAGCTGAGACAGAGCCTTATTACATCTTCTCTGCTCAGCCTCTGTAACTCAATTCTCTGTAACCCTTCACATTAAAGCTCCCATTTGGCCTAATTCTCCCATGAGCTGCATGTATTAATCAAGCCCAAGGCCTGATTGACAGGAGTTATCACCAGTGGATCAGTTATGTGCTGCCTATCTTTTTTTTTTTTTTTTTTTTTACAGTCTAGGAGACTATCAGAGTTGCTGCTATCTCTTACGCCTGCAGCCAGCGCCTTGAACGAGAAAGGGCTGCTACATCTGTGACTCCCCCTTATCTCTTCCATTTTTAAACATCCCACAATCAAGGCGCCTGTAGCGCTTCCCGGCTAATTGCCTTAGGTTAATAAATTGCAAGGTCTATCCCTCCCCCCCCACACCCTATTCCTTCAATCTAATCCCAAGCTTTCACTCTTTAGGTAGCAGGTAGCTAATACTCTGCTTCACAGCCACCGTTGCTGATTCCCTGACTGTAGGCACACCCAGGCATACAGCTGAACGTATTCTGACCCACTTTCACACAAAACTGCACCTGAATCTCTGAAACGCATCAAACCCATGGAGAATTATCCCAAGCGTCATTAGGCTACAATGCCATACAGATACTCATGTTGCCTGCCAAGACTAAAATATAGAACATGGAAGCTAGGGTTGTTGAAGAGTTTTGTTGCTTCTTCATTGCCCCAATTTACTGGATTAATATCTTCTCATTATGATATGGTTATGTTAAACAAGATTTAGTGTATTTAAACAGATGATATATGAGGGTGTCATTTTTGCATGACAGGATTAGGTTTGTCTTGCCATTTGGGTGCCTTTAAATAAACAGCAGCATATTAAAACATGAGTGCATTAGGCAAGATGCTTTCATGCAGACTTGCTGACTGCAATACTACAGCTTCATAATTAGTGGGGATACACCCATGGACCTAATAATGTAAGGCTTAATTATTCTTTGAAAAGGAAATGTTGCCCTTGGGCGACTGCTGATCTCAGCCTCAGCACGCCATCTGAAGCCTTATCTAGATTCCTGAAGTCTTAAGTGACTAATACGGTATTTGTATGCTCTCTGATATTAAACAACATCAGCCTATTGAGAGCTATCTGTGTCAGGATGTTCTCTCTGATTATTATTTTAACAGGAGCAATCTTGTTTTTGATGTGTGACAGCTTCTCATTAACTGTAATTGAACTACTTTCACACATAATGTAATGCGTGCGTGGGTTCTGCGTTCGTGTTACAGTACGATTGAAAAAGGAATGCTCGTTTTGTTCATCCCATGCGCTCCTGCGCTCCCCCTGTCCAAAATAAATAAATTACATCTCGGAGGTACCGAGACTCGGGGGGACGATAATTTACGATTCTGTCCCTATCAGTACATAACTCTGACAGCGCTGAGTCCACTGAAGTCATGCTCGGCACGGCGACTTGCTGGCCTAAGCTCGCTCGGCAGTGCCTCTCGTGGCTCAAGTCCTCTTCAGGTGGCGTGACTTTGTCGGTGAAACCGAGTGTACCTTTTTCAATCTGACTGGTTCTCTCCACTGTGACATATTCATACTAGAGGTTCCACCCACGTACGTCACACACGCAGATCCAACGAAAATGTCTGAGTCATAGTGTCGGGGGCTTTGGCAGAGTAGACGTTGTCTACTCTGGATATATGGAGATGTCTGTATCTGTCAGTCCTGCCTATTCTATGCCCTGGAATGTCCATATATGGGCATACTAGTTGGATTGGCGGTTCTGGACATATACAGTATCTGATATTCAAACTACTCAACGTGCAGAGTTTAAGGTTGAGCATATCTCGGCAGAGGAGCGGTCAGATCTGTGGCTCTGGACAACCGGATCTCTGTATCTGTCAGTCCATGTCCCGTTGAGGTCGTGGTTATGGCTGAGTCATGATGACATGACCATGACATCCGCCTGGCACCCGCCCACCTTAATGCAATTCAAATATAGGATATAACACATTCTGTGTATGCTAATGCTATGTCCAGGTACTACCGTTTTTCTTTGCAGCAACAGACCTTCCGCTGCTCCGCTGCTAGCTCAATCATTGTTCCTGTTTGTTTTTGAAAATGAGTAATTCTCACCTCGAGCTGAACAACCGAGACTCTAATCTGCAGTGATGTCATATTGATGTACGGCCTGGAACTGCTGAGTGTAATAGCAAGCAGACTGACTGTGTACTCAACTCAATACAATAATAACATTTGTTTGAACACCTTTACATCCAAGTGAACCTCACTATCATCATAGTACATCATTTCCCGCTCCTTCTGTACAAAGATTGTGTGTACACACTGTAGGTGTGCCAGAATGAAATGAGACCTGAGTGAGTTCTACAGTATATCTGGCGACGCTCGCCATGCACTCTTTGAGCATATTAGGAATAATGAGAGAGAGAGAGAGAGAGAGAGAGAGAGATTTTGCCTACATGACATACCCAAAAAGGTTGAGAACCCCTGCTCTAGTCTAGGCTGTGCTGTATGTTTTTATGTTGTTGTAAGCCGCAAGGGGATGGGTGTTCCATTTCTCCCACCCTGCCCTGTCCCCTTCTGGGGGATAATTAATGCTTTGAGTAGGCTTGGTATTGGACAAGCCTACTCGAGTGTGTGTGTGCGTGCGTGCGTGCGTGCGTGCGTGCGTGCGAGTGCACGCATGGCCATGTGTGTCAATGTTCAGAGGAAATATGAAATCAGAATATGTAAAAAGTACCCTCTAGGACTAGGTCATGGCAACCGTTTTGCAACCAGACACATGCACACCAAGGAACTGACTTCCTTGTATAGTCTTTATATTGTGTTTGCAAAATGATATAGCCACTTCCCTTTGTAAGTGGGTGGTGGACTTTGCTAATGTTTGGTGTACAGCAAGTGCTGGATACACTGAAGTTTTACTGCACAGTGTGTAATAAATCCTCTTGACTGCCATTATTCATCACATAATGGCTTCCATTCATCAGCGAAAACGAGAGGTAAATTAGCTCCTGGAACTTTGTGTTTGGCTGCAAGGCTTCCCTGAAAAGAATCTGTCAACGTTTTCGTAGCACGTTCATTTTCTGACAGAAAACACTTTGTTACATGATATCATTACAATTGAGAGAATTCCACGCCCACAATGCAAATCCATTTGTGCCCATGGATTCACGGTTCAGGTGGCCAAGTCATAGACTGACGTATGCGGAAGTGCCGTTCACACCTGTCCTTTGTGGCCGTAATACGCCACTGCCTTCTCCTCTGTGTTTTCAACCCAGCTTGTTGGCTCTTAGACTGCTCACTGGCCAATCATAGCAGGGCTTTCCTAGAACTGTTATGCCTATGTAAGTCGTTCTGGATTAAGAGCGTCTGCTAAATGCCTAAATTGTAAATTGTACATTGTAGAACTGCGGTGATGCTCCCTCTCCCTGTACTTTCCCTACCTCACTCTATCCTTGCTATGCTTCACCTATCTCTCTCTCTCTCTCTCTCACTCTCTCTCTCTCTCTCTCTCTCTCTCTCTCTCTCTCTCTCTCTCTCTCTCTCTCTCTCTCTCTCTCTCTCTCTCTCTCTCTCTCTCTCTCTCTCTCTCTCTCTCTCTCGGTCTCTCTCTCTGGGTG
>OOFJ01028425.1:0-11144 GCA_900323375.1 Benthosema glaciale
ACCTAGGACATGAAGTTTAATGCTACAGTTGTGTGCCTGTTCAAAGCCACACTGTATATAAGTGTGTCAGCTTAAAGGGCCTTAAACATACCCGTGTGTTAAGCTGATTGCTCTTTCTCTGCCCTTGGGACTTCCTGATAGAGACATTCATCATGTTTAAGGGGCTGATTGTGAAACTCCTTACTATTGGGTTTCTTTGTAATGTTTGCAGTCTCAGAATTTATTCGGGCTCGTTTTGCAGTTACACCTGTTCTGAGTCGGACAGTCTGGATAAGAATGCCAGCTTAAATGCCCGGAGCATAAGATGTATGTTAAACTAACTGCTCTCCCCTCCGCTGCCTTCAGGACTTTCTCATGGAGACATTCATCATGTTTAAGGACCTGATGGGGAATGTCTTCCCCGCTGACTGGATGACCATGAACCTGCTGCAGATGCAGGTTTTCCGCAGGGCCATCAACCAGTACTCTGAGGTCCTCAACATGTACTTCCTAGACCAGGCTCACTTTGAACTGCAGGTATGTATTGTATGTATGTATGTATGTATGGTATGTATGTATGTATGGTCTGTCTGTCTGTCTGTCTGTCTGTCTGTCTGTCTGTCTGTCTGTCTGTCTGTCTGTCTGTCTGTCTGTCTGTCTGTCTGTCTGTCTGTCTGTCTGTCTGGTATGTATTGTCTTGTCTTGTCTTGTCTGTCGAAGTACTTTTGTCTGGTCTGTCGCAGAAGAAGTACTCGCATGTTTTACTTAATTAAAAGTAACAATACTGCAATATAGAAATACTACAAGTTAAACTCAGAAATTCAAAATATGAGTAAAAGTGTAAAAGTGTTGGCATCAAAATGTACTAAAAGTACCAAGGTATTCATTGTGCAGAATGTCTCATTTCAAGCTTTCAGATGTATACAAATCTTTAGAAAATATTAGATCTACAAGCTTACAAGAACATTGTGAGCTTGTAGATCAGCTATTTTCAAATGGCCGAAATGTATATCGGGCTAAAGTGGTTAATGTATGTTTTGTAATAATAATCAAAGTGTAGTGTCGTAGTGGAGTAAAGGTATTGGAAATTGGAATTACTCAAGTAAAGCACAAATACCTCAAAATTGTACTTAAGTACATTACTTGAGTAAATGTACTTAGTTACTTTCCACCACTGTATGTATGTGTGTATGCATGGATTATTTGCATTTCTCCTCATCCAACCTTTTTGGGGTAGAGGTTCTGATTAATTAGTAATCGAGAAAGGCAACGCTACAACAAGGTAATTATGTTGTTAATATTTTTAAATCTGGCTCCCCTTGCAGCTGTGGAATCACTTCTTTCATCTGACCGTGGCATTCCTCACCCACAAGTCACTGCAGCTGGAGTCCTTCTCTCAGGAGAAACGGAATAAGATACTGAACAAGTATGTTTTTATTACTGGTTGTTTCCTAGTCATGCTAATGCTCAGTTTCCCCTTGGGGATCAATAAATGTGTATGTTTATTAATTCTAATTAAGTAACATTTTAAATGTAATTTTTCTACAGGTATGGAGACATGAGGAAAGTCACTGGATTTAAGATGGGGGATATGTGGTATAATCTAGGTGAATACTTTTGCACCCGTCCATTAAACATATCCCACTCTTGCAAGAGAGATTTGCGGAACGGTTTATTCACTGGCCAGCAGTAATAATAATAATAATAACAAGACATTATTATTTTACTGTCCAGTTTCACAGTGCCTTGTTGGTTTTGTTTACCGCTTTATTAGTTTTGTCTCATATTTATGGAGAAGTGAAGATGCAGCTTATTGCCTTCTGAAATTACACTGTGTGTGTAATATCCCTGGATGATTATACTGCGCGTTTCTCTCAGGGCCCCACAAAATGAAGTTCATCCCTGCCATGGTGGGGCCCATTCTAGAGGCCACGCTGGTACCAGAGCCTGAGCTGAGAAAGGCCACCATCCCCATCTTCTTTGACATGATGCAGTGTGAACACAATTTCAGCCCAGCGCGCACATTTGAAACGGTAAACGACTAACAAGAAAATGCACTACTTTCTGTGTTGATTATTAAAGCTGCTGTTGGTTAGATAACAAAAATATGGGACCCCCTTTTTTTCCACCCCTACAGTTTGAGAACGAACTGATCACAAAGTTGGATCATGCGGTGGAAGGCGGACGCGGCGATGAACAATACAAACTTCTGCTTGAGAAGATGTAAGAAAGCTCAAACTGTTTTACTATGAAATGTATTTAATTGTAGTAGTAATAAGAATTAATTTAACCAGCCATATATATATATAAACACAGCTTCCAAACTAGAAATAGAATCATTTTCTGAAACCCATGCTTCTAGGAGCTAAGTGCCAGACACCTACCTATAATCAATAGAAGCCCATCAGTGTTGCATGCCATTTCAAAAGAAACACAGCCGGATTCTCCGCACGGATATGATGTGGTCATTAACGGTGGAAGAGATGCACTTCCTTCCCTGTTGAGCTCTACTCTGAATGATCCATTTTGAGGACAAAACGACTTGGGCCAGGTGGCGTGGCGGGTTCTCTTCATTCTGATTGCTGGAGCACTGCGGGCGCCACACAGATACCTGTCACAGTGCTGGGTTCTCTTATGCTCCGCAGACTACTGGAGCACTGTCGGCGCCACAGATACCTGTCCCAGTCCGGAGAGGAGCTGGCTCTGCTGCTCAGCAGCCTGCTGGAGAAACTGCTGGCGTACCGCACCATCACCCAGGACGAGAGCCCCGAGCACCGCATGAGCTGCACCGTTAACGTCCTGGTACGTATCACACAGTAGGACGAGAGACCCGAGCACCACATGACCCTGCACCATTAACGTTCTGGTGGTACATTTACTCAAGTACTGTACTTGTTTTCATTTATTTTTACTTTACGGGAGCATTTCCAGTTTCAGTACTTTTACTTCTACTCCAGTACAGGCAAATATTATTAATATCTACTCCATGACAAAAACTGTAGTTACTAGGGTTGCATCGAAGATTTTGATTATTATTACCAAACACATTGGTAATAATAATACATTACATTAATTAATACATACATTAACCACTCCAGCCCTATAAACCTTTCGGCCTTTTGAGAATAGTCGATCTACAAGCTCACAATGTGCTGCAACAGATCTGCTATTTTCAGAATGCCAAGGGTTTTATACATTTGAAAACTACATAATGAGTGCTTTCTACTTTTGGTATTATATTTTGATACAGATATACTTTAGTACATTTTGAATTACAGACATTTACTTGTAACATTGTATTTCTACATTGCATCATTGATAATTTTACTTACAGTAAGTAAACATTTTGAGTAGGCTACTTGTCCCACCACCTGTGGGGTGTACCAGTTAACCAGAGGTGTATACACTTACAGTACAATGATTATTAGTCTGCTTCCAGTGTGAACTGGTTAATACAAAATGAGGAACAAAATAATGTTGAAGTGTATTTTTTTAATTATTATTATTATTATTCCATTTTTAATAGAACTTCTACAAAGAAAAGAAGAGAGAGGACATTTACATCCGGTGAGTGATATGAAACAAGCACACTGGTTGGCCACACAGTGGGTTGATTTGAAACAAGCACACTGGTTGGCCACACAGTGGGTTGATTTGAAACAAGCACACTGGTTGGCCACACAGTGGGTTGATTTGAAACAAGCACACTGGTTGGCCACACAGTGGGTTGATTTGAAACAAGCACACTGGTTGGCCACACAGTGGGTTGATTTGAAACAAGCACACTGGTTGGCCACACAGTGGGTTGATTTGAAACAAGCACACTGGTTGGCCACACAGTGGGTTGATTTGAAACAAGCACACTGGTTGGCCACACAGTGGGTTGGAAATCGTAATCTCATTGTGTGATGAAGTTGTTTTAGTAGGTAACTTACGTCATGTTGTAGTCACTGATTTGTAGTCATCAGGCAGGATACCACAGAGCGGAATCAGATCAAAGCTAGCTTACTTCCATCATAGTGCAGAGGATTGGTTGGAAGGATGTTGACCGACAAGTAGCGCTACTTCAACTTGATTAGGATATTTTGGCCCCTGCTTAACGTTATACTGTTCTCGCAAACCAACCAGGTACCTTTACAAGCTGCGAGACTTGCACCTGGACTGTGAGAACTACACAGAGGCAGCGTACACTCTGCTGCTGCATGCTGAGCTTCTGGAGGTGAGCAGGTCTCGTATTATAGTCCAGTGCTTCCCAAACTTTTTAGCCTGTGACCCAAAAGAGAATTTTGATGACTCCCGGGGGACGCAAACTAGTAAAAATAGCAGGCTATTTTCACTACTACTTAAACATTTGTTTTCTAAATTAGGGAATTCATTAGCCTTTTCTTTGATTTCTTCATGTATGTAGTATACTGAACACACATGACTGAACATCCCACACCAGGACCAGGAGATGATTCAAGCCATTAAGACTTGAGGACCCGATTCTACAAGAAACCTGTTTCTGTCAGTGGTGCTCCAACTTTTTCATGTCGAGGACCCCCAGAATCATATGTATTTTTTGGCCGCAGTCCCCATCTAAAAATATTTTGCTCCAGGGACCTCCCAGAAGCAAGTATTTTAGGGGTGCGTGCACGATTTAGAAATGATGGCCGATATCCGAACTCCGAACTCATTGATTAATTCTTACATTTTTAATTTTATTTTTATTTTTGCTGGTGAAAGCCGATTAAATAATCTGGATTATTTTGAGACCAATCTGATATCGATGTGGCATTTTTATGGCCAAAAACATTCGCTGGGAAAGAATATATATATATTCAAAGATTTGCACACATTTTCAAGATTTTTCAAAAATAGCAACTATTTTTCAACAGCTAATGTAATAATGGTTGAAGTGGTTAGGTGACCCAGTTGCGTTCCAGGCCTTAATGAATTCAAACGGTAGTCGCTCGTCTAAATGTTGAATGTCTAGTAATGTGTTTCCTGTCCCTGTCAGTGGTCTGACAAGCCATGTGCGCCCCATCTGATACCCCGTGACGGCCAACACATATGGACCCAGCAGGAGCTGAAAGAGAGGCTCTTCCAGGAGATCATGTGCTACTTAGACAAGGGCAAGGTAAGCATTAACCATTTTTTAAACCCTATACTGTCTTGAACGGGATCCTCTAGTGCCTAGACATCTTTTTTTCTCTTTACACCTAATGGGCCCTATTTTGCGCTTCTAAAGTACCAGGTCTTATGACTTAACTTAAGAGTTGGAGGTGTGGTCAATGCTGTTTAGCCATTTTGTGTGGCCGAAAAGCATTGGCCACACCTCCAGTTCATAAGTAATACCAGGTCATAAGACCTGGTACTTTAGGAGTGCAAAATAGTATAGTGCAATATCCTCAGCGAAAAGAGACAATCTACAAGCTCTCAGCGCATCGCACCGCAATCTCTATTTTCATCGAATGTTTGCATATTTTTGCAGAATGTTATGACATGCCTAGTATTGGGATGCTATGGTTCACTAAAACACATTTCTTTATGTGTTTGTGAGCTAATATCTAGGTGTTGTTTTGAGACGGGGAGTTTTCATGACCTTTAACTTCCCAGCTTACAAACCTCTTGCAGAACATGAAGGAGGCCATCCCTATGAGCCACTGTCACAAGAGCTAGTCAGAATTAACTATGCTGCTCTTTGGATGCATTACAACTATTTCACGTGTTGATTTCCTACAGAGCTTCTTGTCAGTTGTTTCATTTATTTATTTTTGCACTTAACAACCTGGCAGCGTGCATGCGTGTGCGTGCGTGCGTGCGTGTGTGATTTTTAACGGACCGCCCTCAGAGACTGACAGATGGGCCATCATCACACTATGCTGTTTTCTCTTCTCATTTAAGTTTCATGTGGGTTTTTTTTATCCCCTAATTGAGCAGCGCACATGTCTTTTCAGATGTGGGAGAAGGCCATAGAGATGGGCAAACAGTTGGCCAAGATGCATGAGATCCACATGTTTGACTACATGGAGCTCAGTCAGCTGTTGGTAAGAACACCTATTCATAGTAAATGGTGCATTTATATAGCGTCTTTATCTAAGGCGCTTTACATAGATTGTGCATTACATTCACCAATTCACAGTTCACACACACACACACACACACACACACACACACACACACACACACACACACACACACACACACACACACACACACACACACACACACACACACACACACACACACACACACACATTCATACGCCTATGGCGGGGGAAACCATGCAAGGCACCAACCTGCTCATCGGAAGCAATTAGGGGTTCTTGCTCAAGGACACTTCAACACTAACTCTCGGGGAGCCCGGGTTTGAACTCATAGACATATAAACGTAGACGCCCTTTCTGGCTCTGGAGCGTATGAGCTCAAGGGAGAGCAAAACATTCCTGAGATTCCTTTGTGAAGACCTGCGGAAGCATGAGCATGCGTTCAGGTCTGATAAGTCCCAGAAAAGATGCACTGTGATTGGCCAGTAACCACATGAGTGACAGCGTGACGTAGCATGCCCTCCAATCTTCCGGTGTACTTCCTCCCCCAGTGTAAATTCTTCCGCCCCTCCTTCAACACACATCGCTCAAATGAACTGCATCGGTCAGTGAGGCATCTATTTTTTTAATATCTATGTTTGAACTGCGAACCTTGCGGCTCCCATCCGGCCACTCTACCCCTGATCCACTGCTGCCCCCTAGTAGTATATAGTAATTAGCAGTGGTGATATTATGCTTTTGGCTCTAGATAACTCACTTCACTGTCATCACAAAATGGTTGATTGTTCATTTGGACTTGGGCCTTGGAGCAGCCCATGTTAAAACAAAGACACAGCACAATCTGCCATGAAGTTGTATCTAAATAAGTTTGACAGAACGAAAGCTACAGTATAGTATTGTCCTGTAAGGCAGGGGTTCTCAACCCGTGGGTCGCGACCCCTCGGGGGGTCCCGAAATTATTTTGGGGGGTCCCCAGATGATAAAAAAAAAAAAAAAAAAAAGGTTTTAAAACTTTTTATTTCTTTTTTGCAACTGAATGGATGAAACATGGAAATTGAGAGTTTACATAGTACACATAGTCCATACATAAACTTTCCTTAATGATTATATCTGGTTTTAGTATATATCTAGTATTCATGTTATTGTAGCGGTCAATTTGTATTGGTAGTGGGGAGGGGAGGCCAAAGCATGCCAAAGCATTTCCGGGGGTCCCCAGCCAAAAACGTTGAGAACCCCTGCTGTAAGGAGAGGTTTGGTATGCAGACAGTGTTTGCCAAAAATAAATAAATAAACGTAAGACAATGCATGCCATACACACAACCCTCGGTGGATGAGACTAGACAGGGAGTCAATAACTCAAATCTGTGCTAAAGTTAATCAAAAGTAGTTCTTATACAAGCAATTTATAGTGTATGATTTTCGTTTTATGTGCAAACTATTCACGAGAAGACGTTTCATAGTAATTTGCCTGTTGCTTTGGGATATTCAGTAAATGTAAAATTAAAGTAAAGCATAAATTAAAAATATAATAAAAAAAAACATATATTACATATATAAAAACATATATTTAAAAAATGCACATAACTAAACGTGTCTCTGTGAGTGGACCCTTTTTGTGGGATGGCTTAAACACAGCTGAAGTTAATCACATTAACTTTGAAAGACACACTGGGTTGTATTTTCAATTAGGTGTTTCTGTGTGCCAGCAAAGACTGGTCCTGTACAGGAGCCATCTATGATGGCACCCGGTAACTCGATTTGTGTTAACATCACATACTGTGACATCACCCCTAGTTTAGACTACACTGGCATGTCAGTTTGTCCAAGCCAATGTAAAAAAACAACTCCAGGAAATGGGAACGAGATAAGAGTTGCTGTCAGAATTGTGTGCAATCCCTTTGAGTTAGCCAACCCAGTTCCACACACAGACAGACAGACAGCGCCTGCTGTGGCAGTGGTCTGTGCTGTTTTATGTGCACAGTTTATAAAACCTCTGTCTGTAAATGATTCCAACCTGATCAAACTGATCCACACAGGTCCTCGCCTGAATTTCTGAAAATCGTGTTACTTTGAGCTCAACATGGAGCTTTCATTGTTGGTAAATAATCAAACTGATCCACACAGGTCCTCGCCTGAATTTCTGACAATGGCGTTACTTTGAGCTCATCAGTGAGCTTTCATTGTTGCTAAATAATACTATCTGTAATAAACTTCGCTGTCTTTTTTTCATTACATCCCATTTCTCTACTGTCATGCACAGAAACAGCAAGCCCAGTTCTATCAGAACATAATGCATGCTATGCGGCCCCAGCCCGAGTACTTTGCTGTTGGATACTATGGTCTTGGTTTCCCCTCATTCCTCCGGGTAAGGCAATTATTACCTTGTTTTCAATTAAAATAATTAGTTTAAAATAAGTCTTTTGAGGTTCTGCTTCCAGTGAGATGGCTTATTCAAATACTATTCGGGGCAAGGTGCAATACAAGACATACAGTAGAGTAGATGTATGCCACTGCTTTCGAAAAATCTATATTATCCTGTCAATCAGGCTATTGTAGAAGAATGCCAGCCACACTTATATTTTGTATAATACAATGTAATACATGTTGACGTGTAATTCAAGTCTATTCAAATGGAAATTGTTGTAGTAAATGTTCACTACTATGAATTTGGTGCTGCAGAACAAGATCTTCATCTACCGAGGTAAGGAGTACGAGTGGCTGGAAGATTTCAGCCTCAAACTGCTCTCCCAGTTCCCCAATGGCGTGCGGATGACCAGCACAGCGCCCCCTGGGGACAACATTGTCAACTCCCCAGGACAGCGTATCCTTATAGAGCACACATTAGAGCAGCACACAAAAACTTTAATGTGTTTACTTGTGTTATATCAGAATGTAATGCATGCTATGCAGCCCCAGCTGGAGTACTTTACTGCGGTATCCTATGGCCTTACTTTTATTGCCCTAAATATGATGACATAAGAGAAATACTGGATTTCCTTTATTTTTTTTTGTTGTTGTTTTTTCCTAAATTTTATCCCACGATTTTGTAACCCATTTTTCACCCCTGTGTCAATTATCTAATGTGATCCTGGGCTCTACACACCCTCCGCCAACCTGGGGGGGCAGCGGGCTGGCCTCATGCTTCCTTCTATGCAAGAGGAGTCCAAGGTGCTTTTTTTCACCTGACGGGGGAAATTCCCCGGCCGGACCTAGCGTGTGGAAGGAACACGTTATTCCGACCGGTTACTTTCCCCTCTATCAGGCGCCCTGGCTGGCCAGGCCAGGGGCAGGCAGTTTAGAGACCAGGATTACTGCATGTTTTTGTGAGGGTACCACTACATACCCTAGGGGACACAGGGAGAACATTGCAAACTCCACACAGAAAGGCCCTTTCGACAACCCCGCCTCGGGTATGGGCACTGATGGCGCGGAGGAGGAAACACGCCGCCAGCACCCACAGCGCCACTAGCGGGAATCGAACTCAAGACCTTCTAGCTGTGAGGCGACAGCACTACCACTGTTCCACCGTGCCCCTTCCATTTTTTTTCCTTTTTAGTTAAATGATTCTGAACAAATTGAGATATATTTTGCTAAAGGAGCTTTTGTTGTGGCAGATTTCATTTGTCAAGTTTACTTTTAACAGAGTACTTTCCTCACCAAGTGGAATAGTAAGAGAGTGGCGACACGCTTTGATCTCACCGCAAAGTGGGTGACTATGGGCTATAGTTCCAAACATTGTAACTATCCCATTGAGATAGAATGGGCACTTCCGCGTTCAATTGTTACAATGGGAGTCAACGCTAGTGTCATCACTCTCGTACTTCCACTCGGTTCCTTCCACCACTGCTGCTGATTAATATTAAGATGCCCCAGCCAGGATGACTCCTCGGGCCTACTGTGTCCTTAACTGAACCACGACAGACATCCAGTGCTTCACCGTCAAGCCGGTTCTCACGTTGCCACAGCAGTTCAAGGACAAGGGGGTTCCGGAGCAGATTTTAAAGTATGCAATAGATGCCTCGACGTGATGATGATTTATTTTCTCATAATAAAGATCCCTGGATAATATGGCCATGATACCGCGCCTGGTTGGATCTAATTCACTGGGTCCCAAACACTGGGTCAGGACGCATCTTTTGGTCGTGGACACATTTTGTATGGGTCCCTTTATTTTTTCTTCTTTGCTGCTAAATTTAGTTCTAATTATTATTATTATTTAAAAACATTTTCACAAAATATTCCCTCCCAAAAAAGTTAAACTTTTCATTAATTAAACAAAAATAATATATATCTTTTCGTTTTCTTTTTTTTTTACTTCATCAAGAAATAAATAAATTCCATAAATTAGAAGAAAATAACTAGAAAATAACCAATCTACATGCTGTGAGTGCTAGAATGTTTAATTTCTGTTTTGGGTCACATAGGCTAAAAAGTTTGGTAATCACTGAATCTAATTAGCCCTTCGCTAAGCCCCACCCAAGCCTGTTTTTGGCCAATGCTACGTTAGCGACAGTTACTAAGCAAGGAGGATGGTCACGCTTTCTCGCCTGCGTTCACCAGTGCAATGGAGTTGTATACCTATGTCAGTGAAAGACATCCCAAAGGAAATCATTTCAAACGTCTGGAGTAGTAGTGGGTCATTAATATCAGAGAGAACATGGCAACAATGTTCTTGCATTGCAGGGTAAGTCAATATATTGTCCTTTTCTATTTTAGGTATGGTTCAGTCATGACTTCCTATAGTTTTCTATATGCAATGTGTTTAGCCCCTTGCTAAATCATCCTGTTTTCCAGCTGTTTATAGCACATCCAGGATATTGTTCCCACATCGTGGGGTTAATAAGTACCCTGGATGTCATGATCGCGCAAGTGAAAGTCCAATATAAGGGCTTGTACTAGTTTGGGAACTGTCTAGAATGTCTGAGCCCAGATACAGCAACGTGCAGACGTTGCAGCTAGCCAGCAGCTAGCCACCACCACGGACGATACACTATATAGGAACCGGGTTTATTTTCCCTCCCCTGGGTTTGTGCCATTGTTGTGGCAAACTAGTACCAGCCCTTATTGGGCTTTCCACGTGCGCGATCATGACATCCAGCGCGTATTTATTAACCCCACGATGTGGGAACAATATCC
>OOFJ01028426.1:0-14156 GCA_900323375.1 Benthosema glaciale
GATTAATAGGACCGATTAATTAATCGGGCTGATTGATTAATCGAACCGATACCGATTAATCTAAAAATAACTAAAATTGGCCGATACCGATGTGTTTGCCGATTAATCTCCCATCACTAGTTGTTAGTCAACCTCAATTAGAAAATAAATCTGCTTCTCGATTATTCTGTTAACCTACTAGTACTTGATTAAGATCAAGTGAGATATTGTTCTAAATATCGGTGTGATAGTAAAGTTGCGTTTTTTTCCTGCCACCAGGTGGGTTCCTGTCCAGGGACTTTGGTCCATGTGATTTGGACCTCAGGGCTCTGGGCTGAACTAGCATGAAGATGGCCGACTCAGAGAAGACAGAGGAGTTTTTGGATGCTGAAAGCCTGCCAGAGTGCCCTGTTGATGGAGACTCAGTCACTGCCTCTGTCAAAGGAGAGCAGGAGGACTCCCTAAAGACGGAGACTACACCCACTACCAGCTCGCCACCGAGGGACAAGGAAGGAGACAGCCCTGAGCCTGGACTCCTGTCCATGCCTTGCCTCATGAAGGAGCTTCACAGAGATTCCCCTGAGTCTCAGCATGCCTCCACAGGTAGTGACAGGCCTGTGTCTCGCCATGTTTATGAGAGTGACTCCTCCAATGCCTGCATGGTGTCCCCATCCTCCAGTGGCCACCTGGCTGACTCAGACACTCTCTCCTCGGGGGAAGAAAGGTCTGTTCCTCAGGTAGGAGCAGGGGAAACAACCAACATGGAAGCTGGCACTGATCCTGGGCAGGCAACAGGAGGGCAAACGTCTGCAGTGGTCACAGGGGGTAGAAAATCTAGGAGATCGCGTTCAGAAAGTGAAATGCCCTCCAACGCAATGGCGGCAAAGAAAAACCGCTGCCAGCCCTCCATGGCACCAGTGGGAGGGCAAGAAAAGCAAACCAACGGCAAATTGTCCAAAGTAAAAGGCCATCGAAGCCAGAAGCACAAAGAACGCATGCGTCTGTTGAGACAGAAACGTGAGGCGGCAGCACGGAAGAAGTACAACCTGCTGCAGGACAGCAGTACGAGTGACAGCGAACTCACATGCGACTCCAGCACCAGCTCCTCTGACGATGACGATGATGAGACCTCGGGAGGGAGCAAGACAATCAACACAGACCTACCAGGTAACACATTACTGGCTGTAGGACTATAATATTGAGTATAGTAATGTTTAGCCACTTGAGCCTGGTCTATATGTCGTGTGGCGAAAATAGCTGATGCACGTTGTTGAATAGAGCCAGACTGACCCAGAACTTTCCTAGACCTCTGTTGATTTGATTTGTTTTGACAGATATTGTATTTCCAAAATGAGACGATCTAAATCAATTTGAAAAGTGTATATTTGATTAAAGTTTCTTATTTGAGGACATTTAACTTTAACAATTTAATACCAATTTTATATATATTGAATTGTATTGAAATATATATATTTAAATTAAAACTAATTGCAGATCTACAAGCTCTGCTCACAATGTGTCTTAATGCGAGACATTTAGAGCCAGTAGAATGAAATATTAAAAAGTTGAACAAATCAGCTGCATAATTGCTGATACTGATGTCAAAAGTCAAATGATGATTCATACCTTTCAGCTATTTTTGTCATGCGACACTGGCATACGATAGAATATAAAAGCTATGTTTAGGACTTTTCACCTATAATGACATGCCCAAAATAGGGACACCAGTTAAAGTTTTTTTAACAAGCATCAGAATTAAACAAATCTAATGTTTTTTTAGGCAATCCTAATCACATTGTTCAAATAGCTTGTTGTGTCTGCACATTGTAATTAGAAATCAATACAGGTGCTGTTTTGCTTGTTTGCTTATTGTCTCACTTGAGTGTTTATGTTCTCATGTCATCATTTGTCTTCATTCACCATTGCCTTAGGTATTTACATGTTGAAGAGCATTTTGTAGTAGTGAGTGTTCTGTCTAAATGTTTGCATGCTGTAGAAATCTAGGGGCTTTATTCAACTTAAATTAAATGTCCTAAATCGGTTCACTTATAGGCATACCCCTATTGCTATTTCTGTGCTTCCAGGAGTGAGCCATTTTTATTCTCAGTAGGCTATTTGCTCTGAATAGGCCTATGTAGTGTTATGTATGTCTGTGATTAGTCTGACTTTGTGGTCGCTGCTATTCACTCACTGGTATTATTTTGAATAATGTAGTAGGTAAGTTGCATATCTGAGAATCGAAGCTAATAACATTGGTTAAGAAAATCAAATATCTCATGATATGTCATTATGAATGTCATTTTGTATTTGAGAGATTATATACCTAACTTATCTAACGGTAAGGAGAGTTGAGTCGAAGTAGTCATCTTTGTTCAGTACGCCAAATAACCTGTCAGTCGGCTATACTGTATTGTATGAAATTCAACTGCTGTCATGTGTAGCGGTGGGTTTCAAACAGGCCTATCCCCAAAGCCCTGATTTGTCAGATATGAATACTTCTTCCTGATCCAAAGCAGAGACCCAGTCTTGGGCTTTGTTTTTAGTTTTAATTAAGAATTTGGTTCATTCAGTGGAATGGTCTCTGTAGTACCTGTCCAGAGATGGCTGAAATTCTGTCCTTTAAAGTTGGTGGTTTGAAAGTGAAACGTCTCTCTCAAGATTGTTTGAGTTGAGTTCTGTTACATGTTTTAGCATGTTGATACTTGGAATAGCAGCCATGAAGGCGAATCATCAAAAGTTTCAGCAGACAAAATGTGTCTTGTGTCTATTACATCATCGATGTCTCCCGAGTCCCGTGTAACTTTATATTTCCAACTACAGTAACTGTGTACTGTAACTGGTTGGGTTGGTTGAACATGACCTTTTGCTTCTGCCTACTGTTGGGAGAGTCCCCCTATTTATATTAGATTGCTACTTTGACTATAATCCCTTGTCTCTCAATATTTGTTTTTGGGTTTGAGTTTGGTTGCCTATTTCGTCCGATCATTGTGGCAAACTAGGAGCTAAGCTAAACCACAGAATTAGTTTTATAGACACATTTTAGGCTGTCTAATAATACTACTTTGTTGCATTAATCAGATGTTTTGTTTATATTATGCCCCAGCATAGTAATTAGGCATCATTAAGTGCTAGTGGCCTGTGACAGTTCATATTTAACCAACTTATTTGCTTTTCTAACTGATGACATTTTGCAGCTAACACATCTAGATTTTTTGTCTTGAGGTTTATACTGTACTTCATCGGCATTACTTGGCTGTCTTCTTCAGAGTTTCATCACTTAACACATGTTCCAAACATGACTGAGCAAATGAATTGGTCATCTATCTACTATTATGGGCTTGTGTAGAAAAGTTATCAACCATTACTTCATCCTGCACACAGACTGCATGATGTGTAGTCCATCATTAGCATGAAAGAGACGATCTGCACGTAACCAAAAACAGTAATTTTCTTTCTAAAACAAAAAAGTCCACCTCCGAAGCATGAAAAGTCGTACTGTATTTTCTTATGGCTTGGCCTCAATGTCTTTAAAGCTGGCTTCAGACGTGCAACGGAGAGATCCAGAGTGGGTGCACAGATTCATGGTCTGTTGGACAGCGGATCGTGGGACAGAAACAGCATCGGCAGTGTTTTGGAGGAGGCCATGACACGTTTTGCTGTGATGCAACGGCAGACAGAGGAGCGCTTCCGTGTTTGGATGGAGAAGCTCACACGCCTCGACTCGGATGACGACGATTCATCCAAACATTCAAGCGATGCACTAGATGGTGTGCACCGTCGCGGGAGGAGGGCTCGTCCTTCCCGTCCCAGTTCCTTTTTACCCTCATCAGAGTCGGCAGAGACGATGGCTGCATACATGTTGACCCGAGAAAATATAAACCTCACACCTGCCCCTATAAACAACAACAACATCCTACCTGAAGTGGTCACTCCAAATGGGAACCTGGGAGTTCCTGATCCTGGTGTCTTGAATGTTTAGATTTTCCATGTATGTATGTCACAACTTCTGGACTCCTTTTTAGATGACTAAAACAGGTCACCTGTGCAGCCATTATTATGGCTCTCAAGTTGCATACTGTTGCTAAGAGTCAGTTACATGAGGAGTTTGAGGACAATTAAACTGAACGTTCACCAGTACATGCAAATAATAAGCCGTTGAAGGGAGAGGCTTCTGCATGCTGTACAGGGCCTGAAAGCCTGGACATCTGCTGGCAATGAATCACTGTGAGATCTGACATGGATAACTCAACTGGCCCTCTGGGGTGCTGTTCAGCCTAAAGACTTCCTGGAGTTAATGTAGAATCCTGTTTACCATTGATGAAATAGACAGGCAATAGGCAATGTTAGATTTGAGTCAGGGCTTCTTTGTTGTATGGCCTATTCTAAGAATTTTCTTGTTTACTAGCCTTCTCTATCTCTCTTCTTACCTTCACCTTCACACGCACGCACAGTTGAAAGTAAGTTATACAGAATGTTCATTACAGACCAGGCAGCCTTTATTAAAGTATGGGGCTGCTGTTTCATAGATAGCATGTGCCTTGTCATCTTGAATTCATGCTGGGAATGATAACATAGTGTTATTTTTCTTTTTTTAAGTTCAAGTTCTAGGCAGTACGTTAGCATCCATTTGCTCATAATCGATTTATAACTTTTTTCAACTTGGCAACCGATGCTTTGGTTGCATAGCTTTACTTAAGAAAAAAAAAAGTTCAAGAAAATAATTTACCTATAATATATTATTACTGCAATAGACTAACAAACACACATTTCCACATTTGTTTTAAGAATGTATTTTGTAGGTAGTGAAGATTAGATTTGCATTTAATTGTTTTTACATAATTCTTGGTAATCTTTGCTGCCAAACT
Organism: Benthosema glaciale; assembly: GCA_900323375.1. Classification (NCBI taxonomy): domain Eukaryota; kingdom Metazoa; phylum Chordata; class Actinopteri; order Myctophiformes; family Myctophidae; genus Benthosema; species Benthosema glaciale. Next base: position 4,845 of record OOFJ01028426.1, read on the forward strand.
GCCCTTGTGCAGTAATAACTGAAACTAGTGAGGGACAAATCACTCCCAACGTTTGTTTTGACTAACCTATGTGTAAACATTAGACAATGAGCATTAAATATGGTATGTGGTCTTTTGTTGTAGGTATTGGCTGCAATATGAATAGCCTCAAATCTCTAATATCCCTATATCATTCTGGTTAGGTTTACATGCACTGGCATTTTTTTGTCTGCCAGCTTGGCCTATGTTTCAACAAAATGCTGCCTTTCCCCCTTTCTTTCTTTCTTTTCAGTTTGTATTCAAGTAGTTAAAACTACTCTGTTAACCACTTCTAAGCCTGGCGTCAGTTTTTGAATACACCCCACCCACGGAAATATACTTGTAGATCGACGAATTTTTATTAAAAAAAAAAGAAAAAAAAAAGGAAAAAAATAAAATTCAATGTAGGGCTTAAGTGGTTAAGAGATCTACTGCATTAATATAGATGCATGGCAACGTTTACATATTTCCAATCCTTCTGGTGGTGAAGTGTCCTTCTGGTTCACATCCTGTGGTCTTTTTGGGTGAACTATTAATGTTCTCTTCGATCCTCTTTTCCAACCACTTTTGCAATGCAGACCTATTAACTTGACACTCCAAGCACTACCTAATCGTCATGGACATTAAAGGGATCCCCAGCCTAATCTTATTAATTTAGTTAGCATAGTAATGTTGCGTTTTATGTATGTGTATTTGTAGGCTTGTAAGAATTAGTTCTACAATTACTTCAAGTGCATCCAAATATACCCAATATTGTCCTTCCTGTTGCATGTGATTCCTCATGTGGTTGTGTAAATTTGTATTGAGAATGTTTTTTGAGCAACACATTGGCAGTGTTGATATAACGGTAAGGTCCTTTTCTCCCCTCTAGTTTCTCTCGGTCCTCTGGTTTTGTTTCAAATCTCTTAATATTGCTTTCATTTTTGAACAAAAGTGACTTTGCTATTTTGTTTTTAATGGACCCAATAAGTTGTCTGAACAGGTTTGTCCAGAATACGAATGGCTCTGTGACTTGGACTTAGTTAATAAAATAATTGAGGACAGTCTAGTCGTGTTTACCAAAGAGATTAGACAGGTTTCTATCCGTTCTATCATCTCCAGTATGTTCATTGCCTATGCTTTTCTGGGTTTGTTCTGATAATGCTGGTGAATGTTTGTGGTGCTGTTCAGATAATGTGTGTCCCAACACATTTTGACTCTCCAGCAGGGAATAATTATTTTTGGCTCATTTTTGCTTTTATTCGGAATCACGGAATGAGAGGTTTTGCATCCTGGTGTGGTTTGTGAATGGCTTATTATTTTAAGGGCAATAAACAAAGACTGAAAATAATTGCAGTAGTATCTTTTAGTTCATTTCAAACCATGCACACACGTAACCCAATTATTGACTATTTCTGCCTACATTGTCCCCAAAATAGGGATGCCAGGTTTAAAGGCTTTTGCACACAATTTTAAATCTATAGGGCATATCATTACTGGACTTAGTAAAAAAAAAAATGGGAAAAAATAACTTCAACTGAAAGCATTGACATACCGGTACACATAACGCCAGCATACTTTTAATTTGTCTTAATTTACAGTTGAAGTATTTGCCATCCTTGATGGACAGGAGCAAACCTGTACCATAATATAATTGCAATAAGTGCATACATATTTTTTTTGCAATAAGCCTTTTCATCAGTACTTTAATCCTTGCTGTAAGCTTAGGCAATTGTAGACGAAAATAAACAAAAGTCGTATTTCTTTACAAACATGCTCGTACAGTGGTTGTGGCTGTCTGTTCCCAAACACAATCCTAATCCTCGTGGGCGTTATTTGAATAATGAACAAATGAAGTGTTTTCTTTGTTTTCTGCAGACGGTCCTCCAGTAGTGGGTCACTATGATATTTCTGACACTGATTCTAACCAGGAGAGTATGAGTATGGAGACCGTCCGGGCCACGGTGATAAAGCGTGAGCTAAAAACACACAGAGACCAGGATATGGCAGCTCACTCTGGGTGCATAAGAGCTCTGAGCGCTTCCTCAGGTCAGTTACAAACCCGGTGTATGCAACTGAAAATATCCACTCCTCTCAATGGAGACCAGACACAGTTTTAGACTCGTGGTGTCACCAATATGCAACATACCGAGTGGGGGATAAAGGTTCTGTCTTTCAGTCTTTATGAATCTCAGCAAGACGTCTTTTGAAGTACTGTCTCCTGTCTATCTTCAGTTCCCATTCTTGGCTGTCTTGCTTTTAGTATTAAGACATTTTTCCAGCTCTGCTGCAGCACAGAAAATTGATGAAGTTGAAGTTGTGAGCAAATGTATTTAGTCATTTGTTGAGTGTTAACTCCTCCCAATTCAGTCCTCTGTTGAAAATGGTCAGAAATCGAATGTTTCGATTTGTCCTTGTCTGTGTCAAAAGCACATGCTGTCTTTTGTGTCAGCGTAACCAGTGGCTCTCGATGATGGCACCTGGTCATATTGGAAGTGTCTGATTGTTTTTCCTCTGTGTGTTTCAGGTCACATGGAGGCAGAACTGTCCCACAGGGAGAGTTCTCAGCACAAGGGTCCCATTAACGTTGCCTCCTCAGATAGTGAAGTGGAAATAGTAGGAGTGCAGGAAAACACACGGTAAAAATAGTCTTCCACCTATTCCCATGACAATGTCTTCCATTTAATGGCAAATAAATGCTAAACCATTTTTTGAGTTGCAATACATAAATTGTTAACCTTTCACCTATATTTTCATGCACGAAATGGAGATCATGTTGAAATTTGTGTGAATAGAATACAGTGATTGACCAAAACTATGTAACTTTCTTTTTTTTTTTTACTGTATTGTTAGAAGCTGTTTTGTATTAGTTTTTCTTTAGTTCATGCTGTCAGAGTGAATGTAAAGAGAAAACCTTCCCTACTCGCACAACACCAGATGAAAATAACTGACCAGACCTTCAAAACTTAACCTAAGGTTTCTGAAAACCTTCAAATTCTTATTCAAAAACTAATAATCATAATTATCTCCTGTTTCCACTTTTTTATGTTTCGAATTATATTGAAAATGTTCCCCTACAGTAGTATATGCCCAAAATAGGGATACCAGCTTGAAAGTGGCTTTTACACTTGAACCCCACCACCATAACTATTCTGGGGGGAATAGCAGATATACAGGCTCAGAACGCATCCCGTTGTGACACATTGTGAGCTTGTAGATCGGGCTAATATGATGGAGGAGAAAAGGTGGTACAGTAAAGTTGCAACTCCGGTCCATTTTGGCTTAGCTGAGAATAGAGAGCTTAAGTGGTTAACTAAAGCTTGTCAATATGTTTTTACAGTTGTGCCCATCCTTGTGGCGGGGTCATCAAGAGCTTGTCCTCCTGGAAGGCCAACTCTGCGGAGCCATTGAACAGCAGCACGAGGCAGCCGCCACAGCTCTGGACTAGCATTTCACCTCAGCCGAACTGGGTGTCCCCTCCCGAGGTGGTTGACCTAACCCTGGACGAGGACGCTGGACACAAATACCTACTCTGAGTCACTTGTACACCCCCGCGCCCCCCACCACACACACACACACACCTCCAAACCTGGTCCCTTCGTAATCGTAACGGTGGAAAACCTTCCTTGAGTAGCGGCCGCTGCACCCCATAACTGCTTGTGGCGGACAGTCCTGTTCAAGAGTGCTGTTTTGTTTGTTGTCAACCTGCTGTTGAACAATCTTGTATATCAAAGCCATTGTCGCTGTTGGTTGGAAACCTTTTATGTCCGAAACTAGAAAATGGGGGAAAAGAACCTTGTTACAATGGATCCAATGTAGTCATTATTTAGTCACAAGTTCTTGTTAATACTTTTAATTTGTTCAATATTTATAAAACCCACAGATACACACCCACTTTTCACTTTCTTAGTTTATTTTTATTTCTTCATAGCAAAATAACGTCAAGAGCTTGCAGATCGGAAATTTCTTTGCTACGTTTGTGTGACAATGTAGTATGATGAAGTAGGGCATAAATTTACAAAAAGTAGAAATGTGGAGATACAAGGTTTCTGCCTGACAGCGACACCATTCTACTGAAGTGATTCCCTGATCATTGTTTTCCAACGAATAATTTGAGAACAGGGTTTCTGAAGGCGAGGCACATCGAGTTCAGGTAGAAAAATGTAACAGGAAATCAACTTTAATGGATAGCAATATATTCCCCAAGTTTTTTCCTAGTACCTCATGCATCCCGATGACGGCTGTGGTTACAGTAGGCATTGTCTAAATGCTTGCTGTGTGTACAGTTACTGTACAGTATAGCCTGATGTAACCACTTGAACCCTAGTGTCCCTATTTTGGGGGTGAACATTCGGTGAAAATAACTGATTTAGAAGCTCTGTGAGCTTGTTGATACTTTTGGGGAAGATATTTGGGGGGTGGCTATTAGATTCCCTGAGGGACTCTGGTCAACTAAGGATAGGGTTTAAGTGGTTATAGTCCTTGCGCACGGAGTCAATGCACTTTTTATTGGTCAGTACGTTTTTAACACATCTGAAAGAACTCAGGAATCAAAACTGGGTTTGGTTGAGAATAATCAAATCGTGTGGATGCAGGGTTCCATGTGGGAATGGTGTGGCTCCAATGTGGTCCTTGGACTTCCTGTGGCCAGCCTGTGACGTGAGTAGTCTGACACATCTATGACTTATGACTCCAAATATGGCCATGGTTTCAGCCTGATCAAATCCCCATTGAATGAATTAGTTGAAATTGTTTAAATAAACATTATTTAAATTGTTGAAAAATAAAAAAAGAAAGAAAAAAAAGGTGAATGAAATTCTCCAGCGGTTTGTGAGATTTGGCTCTAGGCACAGACAGACCCTCTTCTAGAGATGTCTCCTGCAGAGCGTGTTCTAAACATGTCGTTTACTAAACTGTCGTTTGCAAACTAAACAGACTCTGTTTGCTAGGGGGCTTTATATTTCGTAGTACGATGGAGTCGTGCACCGAAAGCGGCGATCTGCAAGCCTGTCTTTGGTGTGCAACTCATGTCATACGATGGTGTATAAATAAGCATTTAACATAGCTGCTGCTTGAGGTGGAGCTGGTCAATTGACATCAGACCGCTCCTGCTCCACTATTACAGACTTTCATGTTATATTCAGACTGAATTGATTTACAGCCATCTGGAGTCGAGACAAAATACATCGACTCTATAGTTGATGTTTTACAATAGATGTTTGACTGTCCGTCACACTAGGCTAGGTCCAATTTAGTTTTATTTTCTAAAGTCTCACCACTGTTTCAAAACTTAGTTCAGCCTGCATTGATGAATTTCCTTTTTTATTTTATTTTCTTTCTTTTTTTTATGCCTAGCATAAAGCTTTGTGCTTTTGGTGCAGTCGTGGAAGTATCTTTGTTTTATTTGAAGTTCGCTGTATTTGTTTTTGTTGGTGTCAACTACATTAATATGATTTATTTTTTTCCTTTTTGTAAGAAAGAAAACAGGAAAAACACTGGTCAAAATCTGCCTCAGGGCCAACACACTCACACAAAGGCTATTCAGTAGTACTATGGTGTCTTCTCTAATGTATAATGGGGTACCTTTGTTTTGACACCTTGTATGTTGAAGCCACCTTTGTGCTCTAGCCACTTAAGCCCTATCTTGTACTTTCAAAACTTTACCCCAAAATATGACATCTGCAAGCTATTTTGGACAATATTCAAAACTAATGACATGCCCATTACATGGACACCAGGTTGAAAGTCAAAGCCAAACGAGTCTTCAATAATGTTCAAATGCTACAGAAAGTAATTTTGGTCACAAAAAAAAAAAGAATATATATATATACCGTGTTTTAATTGCCATTTCAGCTAAGCAGCTTGATCGCTAGACTTGGACTAATTTCGTTCCCAGTAGGACATATTTACGTGACTGCAACGGAAGCGGCCGCTATGTTTTCTGCTACTTTTCAGCTCTTGTATGGACTGTTCGGCGGTAAACATTTGAAAACTGCGAGCCAGCAGTCTGTTTCCAGGGATTGGGTTGAAAGTGGCTAGAGAAAGTCTGAAAGTGCCCCATGTAATTTAATAGTGGGTGAATGTATGACCCTGCTTTACTGACTTGTGCACTTATAGTTTGTTTGCTCATCTTGTGTTGTTTGAGAGGTTCGTTTCTTTTTTTTTCCCTCCCTGGCCCCTTTACTATACAACTAAAGCCTGATTTATACTTATTTGCATGCCGGAGTCACTCACCAAAGGTTATCCGATCTACAAGCTCACAACATGGTGCAGCGCATACCAAGTATAAATCAGGCATAATGAAATGTATCTTCCATTGAGTATTTCAAAGCAAGATGGCCTGAATGCCTTGAAATGTGCACTATTTTCTTTCAGAATCATATAGAGCCTATTCTTTTACCTTAAAAAAAAAAGCAGACGATTTTGCTATCTACAAATATTTTAATAATAGGTGTGAATTTAGTACATAGCTATTTAGAGTTTAAGTGATGATGAGCTTGTGCCCATTGTGGGGCTTATAGTAGACATTATGTAATGTATGAACTGTTTTTAGCCCTTAGTACTGCAGTCTTGTGCAGTACTGCAACCCTAGTGTGACTGCAGACAAGCTATTTAACTTCAACGATCCAATGTCACATCCTGCGAAGCACTATTTTAATGGTATAGCATAAGAAATTATTACAAATCCGAGTAATTATAATTTATCTTTTTTCCTGCCAGTACAGAAAGGGAACATGCTATACACACAGGAACTGTACCAAAGTTTAGATGGAAACTTGTATTGACAAACAAAACATGATATTTAAATATCCCCATTATGTTCACCACTGCTTTTATTTTCAGCTTTGTCATTTAAACCCGAGTTTGCTTAAATATTGATATTATGATATAATATAATTATGATATTGTAATATGATTTCATGTTGTACTTTCAGTTATCTGAGCCAATGTGAAATTGTCTGATATGATGATGGTTACTATTTTTAAAGTCCATTTTTTGTTTTTTCTTTTCATTTGGCCAGTTCTATCCACTGTATGCAGCTATCATTATGACAATAATTATTTTTACCAAACATTATCTAACATTAGATATTTTGTCATATGACAAATATTTAAAATATTTTCAAATAGTTTGAAAATGTTTACGTATAAGGACCCAAGGAGCCCAAAATTGGGGAGATTGAGAAGTTAAGACATTGCTCATATAAGGGATAGTGATTTTCTAGATACTAAGACATTGATACTTATATATGGTTGTTTTGCCACGTTTTATCCTCAACTGAAATAGTGGCCCCATTACCAGTAATTTACCAATATTTGTTATTTTCACTTTTACTGTCAGTATTTTAAGTAAACAACACAAGTGTTAATATTTTTGTTGCTTCTGCAAATCCTTGACTTCCTAGTCTGTAGAACAAAAGGAAACTATTTTAAAATTAAATAGTATATTATTTAATTACTGATTTGTAATTCATTTTCTTGTCACAAATATACAGGATGGGTGTCTTTTGGGGTTTGACGATGACAGGTGTAGCTTACATAATGGTAAAAACTGAATTTATGTTAAGTTCCAAAAGTAACTCAAGTGATCAATCTTTGTAACGTACACACTGAACTTCATTATCCAGTAGAAATAGCTACACACGTGACCAGTAAAATATGTTCACCAATGAATATTATTTTCATGCGTAGAGATACAATTCACAAAATACAGCATGTGTTCTGAAAGGCAAGCATTGGTAGTACACACAAATATGTACAGTATGTATTTTGGACCGTCGTGTAGCCCAATTTGGAGCTCAGACAGTTATGGGTGGATTTCCACTGGTATGGCATTAGATCATCTTGTGTCCTAGATCCTGAGTGGGCTATGAATGCGGGAAATGCGTTTCTCTCTCCCAGTACTGGGGACTTGGTAAACTCTAGCATAGACAACCCTACCTCCCCACCTCACCCCTAAAGGATCGGGGTCAGAGCTCATGTTCTGGCATCTGCCAGAGTACAAAATTAATGATGAGGAGCTATGCAGTCTGATTTGGCCTTTATCCCAAACTTAATTCTATATACGGTACTTTAGCGTGTGAGGAATGGCAGATCTACAAAATGGCAAGATCCTACAATTGCTAATTTCACTACTTAAAAGAAAAAAGAAAAGACAAGCCCAATGCTAATAATTGGGCTGCTTTGACCCCTAATTTAAATGTAAATGCTTCTGATGAATACTGTCATTCTGCCTGATAACACAATATTCAGTGTTAAATCATATTTAATAATTTTGTAATTAAGTCTTCACGTGCATTCCATGACTGTGTGCATTGTCTTTCAGAGTAGACCCCTCACTTTACATCTACAGTTATTGCTACAACCACCACCAGAGGGCGTTGCTGTAACATAACATAAACGGTACTACAGGGACATTGTTAAAGGACCACTTCACCACTTTTCAACCTATCTTCATATAATAGGTCCTCACTAATAATCATGATAAAATGGCACTATTTTTTTCTACTCAGTCTGCGTCTCATAGGAGGGCTGTGGGCAGTTCAGAAACCCGTCCACCAGTGACATCATCGATGGGGAATCCAAGCTAATAGAAACTGCAGGCTTTCTAGTCCTGAAAATCTGCCTACTGATGGTATCACTGGTGGACAGGTTCACACAACCAATATGTTGTTTGGAATTGTTAGTCAAATATATAAGTAAAACATAATTAATAGAATAAACACAATAGGCCTACTACTACTAAAGCAGCAGGCATAGTAACATGGTAAGCTACTCAGTAATTTGCTTTATTGTCTTGCTTCATTTCTATAAAATCTGACTTTATGGATGATGTTGAAAATGAATATTTATTGTGATGCTGTTCTTGTGACTGAAAAGCTCTTTGGTTGCCTAAATGAGAGGAAAGGGCCAACATCAGCTACACAGACAAGACATCTGTCTTTACAATAGTGAGAGATAGGTTTCAGTTTGTGTGCCCCTAGGCCTCTAGGCTTATGGTGGGGGGTGGCATCCCCATCCCATCTGTTCCCTGCAGTCTCTCCGACTCCATTCGTCGCGTTGTAGGCTTGTATGAGTCAGGTTTCTTTATTTGATAGGCCTACACAACTATACTAGTGTTGGACAAAGTAGCCTACTCAACCCCAGTAGTCAAATAAGTATTGTAGGCCAAATGTTAGGCTACTCAGGAGTCAGCACAGCAGACTCACTGAGTTACTTTGCTCAGTCAGATTTATACAGTATACTTCAGTAGTTGAAGTACAAAATTACTCAAACGTAACCTTCATGCAGTTAAAAATTGGGTAGACCTACTTG
>OOFJ01028428.1:0-13460 GCA_900323375.1 Benthosema glaciale
TGTTTTGTTGTGTTGTGCTATGTCAAATGTGTGTATATGTGTTTTGCATACAAGGCTGTTGGGTCGCAAGACAAATTTCAGTGTGAACTGACAATAAAGTACTATATCATATCATATCAACTTTGTATATACCGGTATGTTATCTCTCAAGACTGATTTTCTATTTGGAATGAACATCCATCAGCATGATTATTAGATATTATTGGATATTAAGCTCATAGGGGCAGATAGGGGCTCTAGAGATGATTATTGAGATCATTATTTTATTTTTTACCAAATGGTTTCCCAGATTGTTAGTGTAATATAAACGTGTAGTGAGAGGAAATATGATGAATCCATATAATGTTGTGTGGTTCTGGCCAAAAATGTACTTTGAAATGCAGGACAAGTGGCAACATGAATGAGGTAGATTCATTGTCATACCTTACTGATGTTCTGATTTTGGCACTGAGCCATCACACACACATGCACACATGCACACATATACACACGCACACGCACTACCACAGACACACTCGTGCTAATTTGATATAGATAAATGCGTGTACACAATGTTGGCTTGAGTCTGATGGAATCATGTCAAAACTATCATGATCAAAACAAGCCACTGGCCAAATTAAGAGAGAGAAGTGGTAGAGAGAGAAGGCAGGTTTCAGGGAGAAGTTTTGTGGCTCTCGACTGGCAGATTGGTGACACCGCCAGGAGGGGGGATCGTGTGTTAGTGTTGCATGAGAACGTGCTTGACACTAAGATCCCTGGTTGATTGATTAACAGAGTTGTAGGCCACGAAGTCTTATGCACACCTGTTAGGGTGCGTAGGCAGGTTCGACGTCTTCAGGAAGAATGCACAAAAGTGCACAGAGAGACCCACACACAGTCTGCACTTGCAGGATGAACTTTATTAAGGCGAAATATAGAGGCGAAGTAAACGTAATAAAGTTCCAAGACCTATGTTTTGAATACCTATATACAAAGATGAATAAGGGTACAGAATGTGCCGTTTGTGAACGTCACATGTCCCGCCGTTGGAAAATCTGTAGAATGTCAGTGCATTGTCAGAAACAGAGCATCGTCAGCGAGAAAGGGGAACATTTGCCAAGGTGTTATGTGTTAATTCTATTCAGATTCTCAGATTCTCTGAATAGATAGAGTTCCTCTGCTGGACACTTCTTCTCAATAGCAAAGCAGTAGAATTAGCATTAGCAGGGAAAACGTGCGTTTTCAGAAAACCTTCATGAAAAGGTCAGGAAACGTGTGAAGAGTTGGAATGGCACACCTGTAGCTGTAAATATCCTGTCTATCTGCACTGCCCAGAATTGCTACCGTCGGTTTGTGTGAGCGTGTGCGTGCACGTGTCATGTTATGTACAACTAGGAAGAAGGACTTTGAAGATGGTTATATATATATATATACTTACTTTGTCTACAAACAAACATTTTGAAATTAAATCCTTGAATCAAATCCCATGGCCCATATGGGGTTCAGGGTAGTGCCACAAACGGCTCATGTCAACAGGCCTTACTCAAAAATGTAGCAAGTACATGTTTACACAGAGAGTGAGTCGTAAGAGACAGGACATTAGGGGTTCTATTTTCGTCCATGTTAAACCCCTTATACATGAACTACTTTGCCCTTTTCTTTTTTTTTTACTATTTTGAAAAATATTTTGGAATAGTTCAACTTCTGATCTACATCTACACGTTGTGAGCTTTTTTTTAAGATTTGTTTTCTATTTTAACTATTATTATTAATATTATTATTATTATTATTATTAATAGTAAAAAAGAAAAAATATATATAAATAAGGCTTTTAGCATGGACAAAAATAGAGTCCTACGACTGCAACAATAGTAATGGTAATAAATTAATAATTTAATATAATTTGTTTTAACAGTGTCACACAAAAATAGCCTTTTAGATCTGCTGTTTTTCTATTTATAAAAATGAATTTTCACAAACGGAGAGTTGATTCTAATGAATATTATTGCAAGTAGGATGACTTACTGTAGTATTAATAATGTGCAGGGAGAAGTGTAGAAGTGTAGTGCAGGGAGAGCAATTTTTCGGGGGTGAACTACCCCTTTAATGGTTTCTGTGCTCTGGTGAGAAAGTGTTGGGAGAAGAGAGGGGAAAAAACGTCCCCCCCCTACAATCTCAGCCACTGGCATGTGATTCCTGTCAATAGTCGTAAAGTTGAGCGTGGGCCTGTTGAGTGCAGCAGAAGCAAACCTTTGTGCCTACGCCTTCTGTCTGCCAACCATGTGCCAACCGGTCTAAACAGGCTTGGAATCAGAATTGTAATTGCACGATTGCACGTACAAGATAATTCACACGGTTAAGACATGCATGTAGAACATTTATAATAGAACTATTAAATTGAATAATGTGGATGTGTCGGCGCCCATGTGGGAACGTTCAGTTGCGGCGGCTCCTATGTGGTTCTCAGCCTTCGTGTGGCCAGCCTATCATCTATGACATATTTATGATGGATATATGACGTATATGACTCCATATTCAGTCTGATCTGAGCCCCGTTGGCTTCCATTATCAAATTAAAGTTAATTATTTCAAAAAAGTATAAAAATAATCTTTTGAGCGGTGCTAACCATTCCAGCGTGTGGCTTTGTATGTCTACGCCCCCTACCCCTCTGCGATGTGTCTCTTCCCCCTGTGACATCATGTGCCAAATCAAATAAATCATTAGGTATCATCATCATCATCAGGGCACCGGCCGCACCACTCACTTCACACAAGTGTGATTCTTATTTTCTAGTGTGCGAATGAAACGTTTGAGCCAACGGGTAGCGCTAACGGCAAGGCCATGGAGAGAGCAAAACTGGTATTATAGCATTCATACCTTCTTGCTCCTCTGGGGAGCAAGAAGGTGGCAGCGGTGCACACATTGCATGGCAATCCAGTCATCTGTTTGTGTAGGGTGGATGGACTGGCCTGACTAGCAGGGGCTAAAAAAAGAGAGGCTTTACACTTTAACAACAATTGAGAAAAGCAGCAAACAAAAGCTGTGTTGTCGTGGCAACCACTTCTGTTCTTAGTCCAATTAACAACGGCTACAGTTTGCTATGGTGACATCATGCCGTTTAATGTATCATGAGTGTTGGTTTAAGATTAGAACAGTGATTAAACTGTTGACCGGGACCATGTTTGAGGTATCCTGATATCAGACGTTAACAGACACCTGCCAGCCAAATTAAGTATTTTCAGTGGCCATGTTATAATTATTAAAATATGTGTGTCATTTGCAGAGCTCATGTTAACTTAACTTAACTAATATTGCCCACCAACAGGCTGTCTGCCCAGAAGAGGTACTTCTTTGAAGTGATTCTCAAACAGAACGACAGAGGGACAGACCACGTGGCAGTGGCGGTGAGTACTTCAGACACCTGCATCATGTCCCTTGCTGTTGCACCGTCTGTACTGTAATCCTTGGTGTTGCTTTAACTGTGAGAGTGTAACCCTCGTATTTGTTTTTTTTTCACACAGTGGCATCTCAAACACGACGGTCTGAAGTTTATGGTTATTGAATCCAAGCACATCTCTCTCTACACCAGTAAGTAAACACACATGCAAAGTTCAAGGTTGGTCTGGTTTTATACTGAGCACGGTATGTCAAGTATGTCAACATATTTTGATTTCCAACCTTATATCAGTTATTACTACACTATGGGCCCTATTTTCGCCAGTGCCTTACCACTTATTCTTAAACCTCTTTGCCTTTTTATTTTTATTTTGAAAAACATAGTTCACTTCAACTAGCTGATTTACAAGCTCACAACGTGTCGATGTAGGTCAGCTAGTTGAACAATTGTAAAATGTTTTTCAAAATAGTAAAAATCACACCCATGTGAAGTGAGGGGCACTCTTATCTTTGTCTTTACACAAACACTCAAAAGTGTCCATTCGTTGTCACTGGCATTTCATGTTTGTGTTAGAACGAAATGTGGGTTACACTCACCAAAAGCTGGACAAAGGAGGGGGTACCCCTCAATAAAAGGGCAAAGAAGCTTAGAGGGATGAGGGGTATTAAGCTCACTGACGAAAACAGGGCCCACCGTGTTCAATGTTGTATTGTCACAACATGCTAAGCCAAAGTGGTTTACCCATATTAACCACACAATTAGAATCAGAGTGAATATTGTGTTTCACATTCTGACACACCCAGTGTTGATTCCTATTTGAAATGTGATCACACCGTGTTCACCGTGTAACTTTCCAGTAAAGATATTCACCCATGTGTTTCCTAGAATCCTAGATCATTGATGCATAATATCTCACTTGAACTAGAGCATTTTGTAGTCCTTTATTGTTATGCATGAATGGATAACCGGAAATACTAGTTCAGTGTTGTGTAGTTCCGAAGTATCCAAAGTCGGATATCAGCCTCAAGCACTGCCAATGTTTCAGTACCAGAGGCATAGCATGCCGATGGTTGGTTTCATGGCCCAGTCTGTGCCAAGTCACTTGGCCCTCTCTCATGAAAACCCTGTGGCGTCTTCCCCCAGACGAGACTGCCTTGCTGATGAGCGACGTGGCACACATACCTCAGACAGCTGCCAGTCACACATCTACTCTGGGTGGGCCGCTTGGCGTCGAGGCCGACATGCTGAAGGATGACCCTCGAGATACCTTCTTCCACGGTAAGGCCATGTTCTAAGATACCTTCTACCACGGTAAGGCCATGTTCTAAGATACCTTCTTCCACGGTAAGGCCATGTTCTAAGATACCTTCTACCACGGTAAGGCCATGTTCTAAGATACCTTCTACCACGGTAAGGCCATGTTCTAAGATACCTTCTATCACGGTAAGGCCATGTTCTAAGATACCTTCTACCACGGTAATGCCATGTTCTAAAGCAGTGGGTTTCAACCTTTTTCATATCAAGGCCCATTATTTATTCAGCATTTGATGACATTTAGCCTCTCAGACCCCACACTTTGAATATTTTGGTGTCATAAGATTTTGTCCACAATTCCATGCTGTATTGATGTTGGTACCGTAGAGACATATTAACAGGCAAAGGTTGATCAAAATAACAATTCCTCTTCTACATTATACCTGATACGACTGGGGGAGAGATGGGATGGGGACTGGGGGAGAGATGGGGGTTGACCTGCAGCGAAGATCTGCAGCGAAGATCGTCCCCTACAGTGCTCCATCGTGCACTAAGAGGTGTAGGAACCAACTCACAGTCAAATGTGATTAGGTGATTAGGTTTGGCCCGGGGCGGCTGGCGTAGCCGCCTGGGCACCTGACATCGCGTTGTGAGTTCGACTCCTGATCTCAACGATCTTCGCTGCAGGTCAACCCCCATCTCTCTCCCCATGTCCTGTCAACCTACTGTAAATCTATCAATAAAAAACAGGCTCCACCAAAAAGAGACGCCTTGTAGTGATGTTATACTATAAATAAATAAAAAAGCGAAACTCCACACCACAGGCTCACTACAAGAGAGCCAGTCAAGAGAGTGACAGACAGACAGACAGAAAGACAGGAAGAGAAAATAAACCACAGCAGCAGAGTGTAAGAGTGGTATCCTCACAGACAGACACTTTGTGGTTAAAGCATACAACTTGCAACTTGCTCGCTTAATTGCATGCAATCATCTTCTCTCTCTGTTTGTGTTTTGTTGTGTGCGCAGTTCCCTTCATCAAAAACAAGTACCTACAAGGCGTGTTGCCTGACTGCTCCTACAATCCCAGTTACATCATCAAAGGCTTCCCTCTTATGCGGTACCAGGGATTGCAGTTCGTAAGTACTCCTTTCTTTACTCCCTTTACCTGTCCTTAAAGGAGAGTCCCGCAAAATCCTGTTTTTTTTTCCCACTGAATTCTGATGATAATATATGTATGTTACCCCTGTTAGTGGTGAAAAAATACAATATATCTAAACCGGTCAAACAACGTAGAGCGTAAGCAGGAAGCGATAGAGCCACAATTGAAGAAGAGATCTAGTGTTTGACTGACCATGCGGGTAAAATGCTGAGGAACGCTCAGCATGGAGTTGTTGTTTTTTTTCCCCGCAAATTTTCCCGTGATCAATGGATTGGATTATCAGCATCAATAAGTTTTACAGTAAGAAAACGGCCTGGGCGGAATTCGCCTTTAACTAGCGGAGACAAAAACTAATGCTTACCTTATCCGTTTGGCACTCGCCCTAACCCTGAATATATTCTAACTGTAAAGAATGACCTCAGAACAAGTTCAGTTACCGTATTTCTGGTTTCAATAACCTCATGAGGACACCACACCCTGCCAGTGCTGCCTTGTCTTTTATACCTGTACTGTACACTGTACAGTACAGGTATATCTGTTACAGATAGGTATATCTGAATGTTTACATGCTGGGCCCTTTGTTACCCTTTTGTTGTCACAGGCTAATCCTTGTGAGCAGAACACCTAGCTCGTATTACACGTTGACCACTTAGGCAGGGGCTCATCACTTTGCATCATCTGATTGATATCTTCTCGTGTATCAATTATGTATTACACTAGTTGACCCTGATGAAGGCCCATGCAGGCCGAAACGCGTTGGTCGTTTTCAACCCTTGTTTTTAATTCCTAATGAAATAAAGGATTTTTGTACTTCAAACTGCACAGAGCTGCCTTGGATCCTCTTTAAAGTTCGCCACCTTCTTACCACGTCCTCCACATTGATTTTTACTCAAAGGTATAGAACTTTTAAAGAACTTTTGTGCTGCTCATGTATTATAGTGTGTTGATTCTGTTCTGTTTTTCTTTTTTTTTTTTCTTTACCCAGGTCCACATGTCCTACATTTACCCAAACGACTACACCCGACTCACGCACATGGAGACGGAGAACAGCTGCTTCTACCACGAGAGCCCTTACTACT
Organism: Benthosema glaciale; assembly: GCA_900323375.1. NCBI lineage: Eukaryota > Metazoa > Chordata > Actinopteri > Myctophiformes > Myctophidae > Benthosema > Benthosema glaciale. Next base: position 6,870 of record OOFJ01028428.1, read on the forward strand.
TGGAGAGGTGATTCCTCGAGGGGGAGGAGGGGTGTGGGGTGTGGTGCAAAGATGAAAATGTCCTAAGAGTTATTATGATAAACATTTGTATGTTTGAGAGCACACAGTCATTGTTTATTAGCCATGGTTGTGAGTGAGTGACTCAAGAGGTGCTGTCGAGGTAGTTCATATTCTGGGGGCAGAGGAATAGTGTGTGATTTACTGTAATATGTTGGTTCCTGTTTTCGTAGTAAAAAAAAAAATTGAGTCCTGGCTGGGAACCAGTTGAGAGCACTAGTGTGCACTGTGTGCAGTTATTCCCAGCATTTCCAATAGAGGGTGCTGCTTGATCACATGTATTTGTGTTGTACAGCAATCTGGGAACCTGGCAAAAAAGGAATATGTTCATGAGACATAGTGCAGACAGAGGTTCTGAAAGGCTATTTTAGTTAGGATTTCTATTAAAAGATGCACTTAAGATATCCTTATAATAATGACCTAGCTTGTGTTCACTTGTGAGTAACTAATAATTCATAAGAATGCCGTTATTGATTTCCTGTATAATGATTTCTAACCTGGGGCATATAAATCAGCTCCAATGTATGTATCTTTCAAACCAGTCAAGTCAAACCAGTTTACTGTCGTCTTTCTCCAGATATGGATTCTCCAGATACTTAAGACTGGACCGTCCAGAAAGGTCGGAGAGAGAGGACAGAGCTGTGGGTAGGTAGCACTCACACAGACAGCACCTTACACACTATACAGTACAGTACGCTTCTCATCCATAGTCCATACTCCATACATAGTTTTACAGTACGCTTCTCATCCATAGTCCATACTCCATACATAGTTTTACAGTACGCTTCTCATCCATAGTCCATACTCCATACATAGTTTTACGAAGTTCATTAAATTGTCTCAAGTGCAGAAATATTAACCAACATTTTGGTTATTTATTTAATAGATAGTTATTATTTAATTTATTTCTATGACATAGAAACAATAGGGAAGTGTCTACAGTTTTAAATGTGCAAAAGTTTTTGTTTGTATACGGCAGTTATTCAGAAACGTTGTGTAATGTAGTAGTTATGGTAGACTACAATAACCATAGTCAGCGCTCTGCAAATAGGAAATGTCAACATTGACCAACCAAACACAAAAATGCTAATATAGCACAACGTCTCTCTCTCTCTCTCTCTCTCTCTCTCACACTCACACTCACACTCACACTCACACACACACACACACACACACACACACACCCTCCCTCTCTCTCTGTCTCTCGCTCTATGGCACCCTTGCCAAATCTGTTGAAATTTAGATTTTGGTTTCCAACGCAATGACATGCTGGAAGAAGAGGAAGAGGGGGAAGTGGTCCCCCGTGGCGGTGCACCCAAACCGCGGCCGGCGTTGGATGACGGCAATCTGCAAGACTACGGCGACGACTACGACGACTATATCCAGAATCGCAAGCGCAAGCTCTTCTCTTTAGGCGAACAGGAAGCCGGAGGTGCACTCAAGAACACTTCTAATACACGCTCACGTAAGAGGAAGAAGGGAAGAGGCATAAGCCTGAAGAGAGGGGACGTCTCAGAACTTCGACTAGAGACGAAGGCGTCCGCAGTGGTAACCTCGATACCCAACAGGCTCCGGGAACAGAATGGGAGAGAGCCGGTGCTAGAGAAGCAGGTGTTGCCAGCAGTACAGATCAAACAACCAGCAGCACGTAGACCGGTCAAGAGTCGGAAGGTCAGGCAAGGGAATGTCAGACCAAAACAGAGGAACTCGGGGCCACCGGTGGAGAAGGAGCGACCCAGGCCAGAAGTGGGAGGCCAGGCCCGGGCAGAAGAAAGCCCCGCGGACTTGTCGCAGCAGCCCCAAGTGCATTCTGAACAGACTCACACCCAGAAGCCTGTACAAGGAAGTGAAGACAACCAAGTGCAGAGGCCGAAAGACGTACAATCCCAAGTGCCAGAGCAGGTTGATTCTTTCCCCGACAAGGGCACAGTCAACCGGCGACGGAGCCACATGAACCGGACTGTAGAGCTCCGGCCAGCCGTCACCAGGAACTCCACCTCTACGCCGACACTGCAGCCCAACCGGCAGGAGGAAGTGAACCGGATGAGCCTCAGGGAGCTGGAGATGCAGCTGAACGTGCCTTTACCGCTGGAGAGGGACAATGCCATCCACAAAGCCAGAATGACCACCAAGGACAGAGTCGTGGCCAGAGAATGGCTGGACACCGGAGGAGAGGAGGAGGAGGAGGAGGAGTCAGACAGGAAGGGAGAGGCAAAAAAGGAGAGAAACGGCAGGGAGGACGAGAAAGACGCAGCGTGGGACACGGGAAGAGAGACCGAGGGAGGCGACGATGAGGAGATGGAGAACTACGAGATGTCGCCCCCTCCGGTGTTTGACCCCACGGTCAACTGGAAGCAGACCTTTCACGTCAACCACCTGGACCTGCAGTCGATGCGGTCCGACTGGATAGACCTCCGCTGCAACGTCTCGGGCAACCTCATGCTTCCCTCCAGCGAAGTTCAACCCCTCGTCAACGACTTCATGGAGAAGCTCAACCACAAGCACCACGGGTACGTGCTTTTTTTTTTTTCAGTCACTGCAAATTAAATGTCTTTATGAAACATACTTTTATTCGTGGCCAGCGTGTCTTTCCTATGGACTTGCAAGCAGTAGCCATTTTGTGTTCCTCTCTCCTTCCAGGCGCTTCTCTCTTGTTCGGGTCATCAATGTGGAGAAGAGAGCCGACGCGGTCCAGGGCAACCGCTACCTCCTGGAGCTGGAGCTGAAGGACCTGAACGGCCAGCTACTCCGTCTGTCGCGCTACATCTACGTCCTGGTTCGCCGCAAAAGGCAGCGCTCCAGGGAGTTCATGATCAAGCACTCCGTCCCCGAGACGGTACTCTGTAACCCGGTGGGCCTTCATTGGAACCCTGTTGCTACCGTGCATTTCATAGTGCCAGGTAAATACTACTGTATACACACTAGTGTGGACACACAAAAGGGGACGTCATTTCAGTGGCTATTATGTACCGTAGATCATGGGTTCCCAAAGTGGGGTCCGGGGACCCCTAGGGGTACTTGAGGGAGTTCCAGACTCAAAGGTTCAGCCTTTGTCCTCCTCACTCAGTCACTGAACTACCCATTCTGTATCTCTGTTAAGATCCAGAGATGTTTTTGTGACCTTCTCTTCAGTCTGTCTTCACTGAATTATTATCAGGTTTTTTAAGATAAGGATTCTTTTCCCCCCCACGTCTGTCTCAGTGAAGAACCAGGCCCGCTGGGTGAAGCAGCTGATCGTAGACATGGAGACGTTGTACAGAGAGACTGGAGACGCCAACTTTAACCTCATCATCACCGACTACAACAGCACAGACATGGACGTGGAGAAAGCTCTGCAAGCTTCCACGCTCCCTAGGTACTATTTGTTGGATTTGTCTTTGAATTAATTTAGCTTAACAGTTATTGCGCCATCGGCGCCAATTAAACCTTATCAAACAATGCTACGGCCACGCGCCATTGTCGCTGATCGGCGCCAATCTGTCCTTTACAGTCCATTTGATCGATCTGCTAATGATAGCACTCACCATTAGCATTGTTAGCATCCTCTTGCTAGCTGCGTGCATGTGTGTATGTGTGTGTGTCTGGATTAAGAGCGTCTGCTAAATTGTAAATGTGTGTGTGTGTGTGTGTGTGTGTGTGTATCAGGCACCAGTACGTGAAGCTGAGCGGGAACTTTGAGCGCTCTGCTGGGCTACAGGCAGGCATCAACCTCATCACTGTGAGTGTCACGTCATGACGGGCATCGAACCTTCTGCCTTTTATCAATCACTGACAACGAGATCGATTGCATTTCATTCCTGTACTTAACCTCTGTCTTACAGGAAGACCACAGCATTGTGTTTCTGTGCGACCTGCACATCCACTTTCCTCCCTCGATCATAGACACCATCAGGAAACACTGTGTGGAGGGACGCATGGCCTTTGCCCCCATAGTGATGAGACTGGACTGCGGTGCTACACCGAGGCAGCCCCGAGGTACGGACAGACAGACAGACAGACAGACGCCATGAGAATACTAATACTGCCGCGCAGCATCTCACTATTCAGTGGATCTCGAAGTGTGTTCCCCCCTTGAGCGGGTTCCAAGGCGTCCACAGCTAAATCACTTTAATTACTTTAACCCCAATAGATGTGCTACTTTCAAAACATCTTGAAAAAAAATATTTTATTTTCAAAATCTTTCTATTCATTTTTAAACATGAGCCCGGGGGCACTTATAAGTCACATGAGTTACATGTATCAAAACTGACAGAGCATTGTGGTGACAAAAAAAAGGAATTGAATCCCCTATCCCACCACAATCCCCGGGACAGTTGAGAAGCATTCTGAGCACTCACAAGGCAAAGAAGTTTAGGCAAAAGCGGTTTAGCGAGTGACGAAAATGGAGCCCCTGATGTTAGCAGCCCAATAATAATGACGAAAGTCTGGTAGCCTCTCTTAACCCTTTTAAGTAACATTTGTTGAGTCTAAAGATGAAAAGAATGGAACTTTGGAATGAACACAGGGAAACATTAAATGTAAATTTAGGGGGAGCATTTTGATTGAATTTATGCGGCCTAAAAAAAATTAAAAAAAATTAACGACACAAATATTGTATGGGGGTCCGAGTGTGGCCAAATACATATTAATTTGGGGATCCATGAATGACGTGAAGGAAGTTTGAGAACCACTGTGCACTACATAAGTGCACACAGACTTGACACAAAAAAAGCATCACGTTGTCCACCGTGTTGCAGGTTACTGGGAGGTCAACGGCTTCGGCCTGCTGGGGCTCTACAAGACGGACTTGGACGCCGCCGGAGGCATGAACACCAGGGAGTTCACGGACCGATGGGGAGGAGAGGACTGGGAGCTACTGGACAGGTAAAGGGCTGGGGAGGAGAGGACTGGGAGCTACTGGACAGGTAAAGGGCTGGGGAGGAGAGGACTGGGAGTTACTGGACAGGTAAAGGGTTAGGGAGGACTGGGAGTTACTGGACAGGTAAAGGGTTAGGGAGGACTGGGAGTTACTGGACAGGTAAAGGACTGGGGAGGAGAGGACTGGGAGTTACTGGACAGGTAAAGGACTGGGGAGGAGAGGACTGGGAGTTACTGGACAGGTAAAGAGCTGGGGAGGAGCCCTTTACCTGTCTCTGAGGAGGAGACAGGTAAAGGGCTGTTTGAATGCGATTGCAACACATAGTGCGGTGTTTGAACGGGGATTGAGCATCGACGGGAGCAAAGCTGGGAGCGTTACGACATAGGGGAGACACACGGGACAGAAAGCTCCGGGTGTGATTCATCCGTTCATTAGCAGCAGGCGTGCATGTGATGTGATCCACAACTAATGATGAAGTGGATTGAAACGATAGGATAGGTCTGTCACAATAGTTACATAATAATTGCCTGATCGCAACTATTTGAGATCATCGCAATGATTTTCCATGTTGAGTGTTGATGATCTAAGGATGGAAACGTCCACTCTCTTAGGTCACTTTATTTCACCATGCCAGTAAAAGACTATATTCTTGCACCCAAAGAAATCATGTTCATACATTTTCAAAGATAGCAGAAATATAGCACATCTGCTATATCTGTAACACTTTGAGCTTGAGAGATTTCCGGATTTGTGTAAACACAAACATTGGCTTGTGATTGGCTGATCACCCCATAGCGATAATTTGACTGGCCGAGCAATGTACATATTGAAGATAAAAGTGAGGGCAGAAAAGTGAAGACGGAAAAGTGAGGATGCAAATTGTGATTGGCCAGAATGAGATGATGTATGATGATGAGGGCACCCCTCAGTTGTTCACACGCATGTGATTTTGTTGTTCCACAAATGTTCCACACAATTACATTTTTTATCGCAATTATTTGTGTGACTATTTTAATCCTTCAAGTAAAATGCCATGTTTGGAACCAGCTGACCGGAACTCTCTCTCTCACTCTAGGCTCCTCCAGTCGGGTTTGGAGGTAGAGAGGATCTTCCTGAGGAACTTCTTTCACCACTACCACTCCAAGCGTGGGATGTGGAACCGGCGCACACAGTCCGACACCGACTCCAGGTAACGCTGCGTTTGTGTCTACCTATCGACCATTGCCGTGGCCACCGCGGCGAACAGAGCACTTTAAAAGAGAAAATGGAAAAAAAGGAAAACCCTACCATTCTAAACTGACGGTAACGCCTCTGGACCGACTGAGAACGCAGGATTGGACGTTGTGTCCGGTCCATTGAGTTCTCCGAGATGGCGGCTCCAGTCGCAAGTGGAAAACATAGTGTTGAACGCATAGAGGATACTACTGACCGGTCACTGCTATGCTGAGAACCTAACCTGTGCAAGACGTCACCGATGTAACTCTGGATGTACTACTGAGTACTATTAAAGTACTGGCAGATATTTGCCATCGACTACACAGTGCTGTGTCTGACGATACTACTGCAAACTCTTGCTGAGTGGAACTGTGAGGATGAGCACTAAATGCTGCTGTATCATTCATCCAAAGAAAGACGCTCTTCAAGACGCCAGATACCTACAGTACTGCTATTGCTCG
>OOFJ01028436.1:0-12991 GCA_900323375.1 Benthosema glaciale
GGACAGCTGGCCGCCAGCACACACGCAGCGGGTGGACTCGTCTGTCCAGAACTCTGAGTCGGATTCACACTGGGTTCCTGTGGCGGAATGGCAACAGTATAGGAGTATGGAGTGCAATGATCAGAACAAACTAAAACCATATAAAAGGTCTCAGCAGCATCTTTATTACATTTTAAAGAATCATAATTGAGGTTTTGTGGTGTATTGAGCTGGTAACAGTTTTCCACATTTATATTCAGCATACTGTATATTCTGTATTATGTATTTTATTTTGACAGCAAATGTAATCACAGAAATGCGGTACTTGGAGCTAGGCCTAGCTAAGTCCTTTTTATTGCCAAGTGTGGCATTTCCATGTGCATATCTCATAAATCATATCAACGAATAAATAAATCATCAGTAAATAAAGAGAACATCATTTTTAGGTTGAGGTGAACTCACCACACAAGCCTTTTCTTACTCCTATTTGGTCCAACATTCCCTGTCCTTCCACAGACACCCCCTGGACACCTTCAAATGCAACCTGAAATTAAGTCTATTGTTAGATGCACTTTATTATAATTGACAAAATGTACAGCTCAGGACTTCACAGTGTACACCTTGCTACCTGTGTGCCTGGTTCAGCGATGTACAGGGGAATGAACACTTGCTTCCAGTCGTCCCCGTCGAGGGCTGCCGGCGACATCCAGATTGCTGATTGTCCAGCCGTGCCTTTGAGCAGCGCTTTCAGTTCTGAGCCGTTAGCTGCCACCGGCACGCTGTACCAGAACTCCAGGCAGGCATCGCCTTGCAGCATGAGAGCACTGCTCTCTAAAGATGAATTCTCTGCATCATCTATAGGGGGTGAACGAGGATTTGATTACGCATGATTGATTGATTGCATATGCAGTATACCCAGGACTTCTCCATGGGAAATTACCCTGCTGCCTTGGAAGATGTACAAAAATATAGCAGATTGGTCAAAAAATACAAGCTCACAACAAGTTGTGAGCTTGTAGACTGTCAGCATGTGACACCATCGCACGGCAATAAAGCTTTTCCAACAAAAATCCAACCCATTAACTTTTTCATTACATTAGCAAGAATATCAAAAACGCTCTAATTTCCCTCTTACTGAAATAACAGCAGAAGTACATCTGTTGTGGCACATTATAATTAGTTGCTAAGTAGCTGGAGTGTTTTTGAGCTGCTAACTGTGAGACTCAAGTGTAGGCCCTCTTACATTACTTTGACTGCCCCCAGGAGAAAACCAGGCAATATAAGATTATTACCCTGCTTCAGATCAATTAGAGATATGGCACGGTCACAAAAACAGCACGCCTACAGATTAGACTGCATGGAACTGTGGACTAATGTTCCATGCTCTGCTGTTATGAATCCCCTCCACAAAAAGAAAGTTAAGGTTAGTGTTAAAGATAATGACATCATTTCTCTGTCCTGGCGGTGACACATCAATAACAACATCCTGTTGCTTCCTCATTATGTAATGTAATGTCTGGAAAAATGTAAATGTAATTTTGTTAGCCTGTACCTGTTTCTCTGAGGGTTCTTCTCCAGTCACAAGATGGGTTGGCATCACCGTTGAGGACACACTTTGTAACATATTCTATGGAAGTAAAAAAACGTATAATGAGCTAAACAGAAACAAAACATGAACATCTGTCTGTCTGTCTGTCTGTCTGCCCACATGTATTCAGTTTTATGAACAGCACTGCTGCCTGGTAATAAGCATAAAAGATTATGCAGACATGTTTTGTCCAAAGTTACTGTAGCAAAACATAGATAATGTGGATGCTGCCAAATGTACCAAACAAAAGCTCTGCAACAGCACATTATATGGATAAGTCTGATACAAATCCAGTTTATTTAATTGACTCGTTAGTCTACAAAAATAGTCATAGAAATACTTACAAATAGAAAAAGAAAATAAATACATAAATAAAAACATGTAAAATAAAATAGGCCGTAGCATTTTTCAGTCCTCCACAGTGAGGAGGCTCCACTGTAAACAGTACCTGAGTTTGCTCTCCAGTGTGGGAGAGTAATTGACAGGTTTTCATTTTCAGTTCTGCGAAAAAGAAAAGGCAACCTGAATCAGAGATGTACGTACGTGATTCTATTTATTTTGATCAGTGGCTGACATCGTTCAGTCGTTCTAGAGTATAAATAATAGTGCTGTTTCCAGTCAATGAAACAAAACCTTATTATTGTTTAAAGTAATGGTGAAACAAGACTCACCTGCTACCAGTGACTGCCAGAGACAGACAGAGTAGAACCACAGTGGCCTGCAGACCTCCTGGCATGGCTATCAAAGTGGCAGCTGGCCAGATATCCTCCCCTTAGTAATAGGTTCCCTTCAGGGTGCTATTAGGGAGCTTCTCCGCAGAGGCACAGCTTCTGTAACCCCCGTACAGGTACAGTAAGTGTGGGCAGAGGGCTGATCTGAAAACACTGCAGCGGGCCGAGAAGGGAGTTTATATATGTCCCACACCTGACCAGGTATGAACAGTGGGCGGGAAGAGGAGGGAGGGAGAGAGAGAGAGAGAGGGGTGTGGGGGTGGCTTGACGTCACATATCACAGAAGTGATGATGATGGCTGCTGCTACATATACGGTAAATGGTGGAGTCTGATTCCGTAACTAAGGTTAAGGTTCGAGCTTGTTGTGAATTCCATTGGTGACCAAAGGCACTCAGGTAAAACTGAACATATTAGATTAGATTAAATCAGGTTAGATTACACTGTTATTGTAAGCGGTATAGCACCAGTAGCACACTGGTGGACAGGTACACATATTAATACAGTAAAACACAACATAGTATACAGTTACAGTACATTTCATTGATAGTCATTTGTTAATCCCACTGGCTCTTGGCACATTTCCACAGTTCCATTGCATTTCCCCACCAATAGCCCATACATTAATAAATGGCTCCATTAATACTGTAAGTGAAAAATACCCACATACTGTATACTGTATGAATACAATTATAGTAATTTAATGCAAGTCATCTTTACTTAATGGGTCTCATGCATGCTTATGAAACTGATATTTTATTGAACTTGTCATTTTACTATATTGGAAAAGTAAAACATTGTTACTAGAGGGCTTTCCTCACCAGACAAAGAAATAACTAAATGGTAAAAAAGAACACCTAGTAAATGACAAATAGAAAATGTCATTGGTTTGACATTCATGCACATACTAATGTGGCCATGAAAGTGACACATGACTGAACAAAACTACCTTTCTCATAGTTAATCAGTCACCAAGTTCTCTGCAAGTAAAAACACACTATAATTATATATTATATATTATTATAATAATTATGCATAATTCACAGTAAAAGGTATGGCATGTAAAGGTGTATACGCGTGCGTGCGTGTGTGCGTGCGTGCGCGCCTGTGTGTATGCGTTTGTCAAAAGAATGCAAATAAAGTTGCCAAACAGTATTAAATTCCAACTGTTCTATTAGGCAATAGGCAATATAATCTTCCCAGATGTTCACCCTTTATTGGCAGTGCTTTTTTGGAGGACATCTAGGTACACATTTTGTAAAGTTACAAATATGGCAGTGATGGCATATGGAGTATAACTGAGTTTTGATGTGGGCAGTTTATTTTCCGCTCCAGTTAAGCACACTGTATGAAGGAGAATGTCATGATCCACTGATCACACATCGTCCAGGAAAAGCACAATGTGCAGTGCAGCACAGCCCAGCAGACTCAAGGCATTGATTCACTTAGAATATGGGATGGTGTTCAACTCACCCCAGAGTATAATCTGTTGATTTATGACATATCATCTCTTGGAATAGAACAGCACAGTTCTGCGTAACAGCTGCTGCTAAACTGAAACGATAGCGTCTTAGTAGCTCTTCGTGCTTCAATCAAAAGCCTTCTGAATATAAAGAAGTTATGTCTTTCAAGGAAATAACTTCCTCAACTGCATTACAGTCAAATCTTATCTCACCGTGACAGCAATAACAATTTACTTAACTCTGGGAGAGTCTGGGAATGTATTATGTAACTATAACGCGTGTTTGTTACCATTACATTAAAGCTTTCTTTATGATATGGTATGGTGGTATTGAAGACACTGTTGAACTTCATGTATTTTCCACCAAACATCTTGCTGAGACAAATCTGGTCTTACAGTATAATCCTAGTGTATAAACATAATACCGCAAACTAACACTGCAACTATCAATGTGTGCAATGTACTGCATACTGTATGCCCTCTTGGGAGGTCACCTGATAGTATTCTCCTGTTCAAAGTAGGCTTAGAGTCTATAGATGTCTGCCAGAACATATTTTCTGTTCACCAGTACAGATAACACCCCACATTCTGGGGCAGAACAGCGATAAGAGCGACACATTATTTCATCTTATCTGATAACTGTGACACACTCCCAAGACCCCATCCTTTGTGTCAATACAGAGTGGAACAGGAACAAATACTGGTGGAGCCCTAGCATTGCTGAGTCTGTTGTTGTAATGTAAAGCACGTTGTCAAATTTAAAAAAATACAAAACCACAACAATTTACCAAATTTTATGGTAAGCAAAAAGCACTGAGGAGACATGCTACATCTTGAATCGCATGTAGCCTAGCAACCCTATTCTAGTACAATGGGAATAATGGGTAAACATTTAGAGAAAATAGCCGATGTTCAGTACAAGCTCACGATGGCAAAGAGAAAAGGAATACAAAGTGGAGGGGATCAAGTGCAGGCTCCTGGGGGACCCCAGTCAACAGTCAAGTGGATAAAAATCCAGAAAAAAACAACACAACACTTCATAATTGCCATTCATAATTGATAATCTCTAAAACACATTTTTTGTCTGACAACATTAACCAAACTATTACCATTGCACACACATTGTTAAATACTGTTTGACAAGCTAATTCCCTAAGTCCTCTCCTCCAATACATACAGTGAGTTAGCTTCCTTTTTCAGTGATAAAATCTGACTCGTCATTAGTGAAGCCATGAATAATCTTAATTACTAAAAGCATGCCATTTGTAATGTGCTTTAAATGTTTGGATCAACAGACAGACAAAAAGACAAAGTGTCATATTCTAGCTGCATGGTTGCAGCTAAAAGCTTATGTCACCATTACGGTTATTGCGACCATAGATCGCAGTTTACTATAAAAACCTGCACGAGATGTCCGTCAGTCACGCCTCATGACACGCACGCTCCATATATGGCCCAATACAGAATTCATTCCATATGTTGATCTGACCTCATCAAACCCTTAGATCTCCATACAGTATATGGAGCTGGTCTGTTCTGACATCACAATGATGACTCGACCAGATCAACAGAATGATTAATCTCCAGAATTATACAGTAGATCTCAAACTCTACCTTCAAAATTCAGGAAGTCCAATTGTTATAAAAGTAACTTTGTCAACCATAAGGATCTGCCTTCACCAGAGCTCAGTCGCACACCGTAGCTGTAGCATGTGCCACACTTAGTATACTAAACTGGAAATTGAGCACTTCTGACGTGGCCTTTTTTAACATATGTGGCGTGTGGCCCAACTGAGGTCCTCAGAGATGTCTATTCCATCACTCTGAATGGGTCTCCTAAAGTCCACGATCAGCACATTTCTTCTGGCACCTTTGTGTTGGTAATCTGACCTCCTCCATGTTGTCCATCTTGTTATCATTGTCCCATATCACATTCACCACTGTGTCGTCAGCATACTTGATGATGATGTGGGAGCTGTCTCTGGCCATGCAGTCCTGTGTGTACATGGGGTAGACTAGGATATGTATTGTATAGGATAGGGCTTTGTGTCAAGGCTTGTAGTTACTATACATAATTATAGTGTTGAATAGCAAGGTGTCAGTTGTCCAACAACTTAACCTCAAATGTTTTTTTATCCTACAATTTGCAACCCATTTTTTCACCCGGTGCCAATTGCCTAAACTGAAATCCTGGGTGCTACTTTCCCTCTGCCAGCCTAGGGAGAGCCCTGAACTGAGCTCATGCTTCAATGCATGAGGAGTAAGCAGGCCATTTGTATCACCTGACAGGGGGGAATTTCCCCGAAAGGAACACGTTATTCCGACCAGTTCCATTCCCCTCCATCAGGCGTCCTGGCTCACCAGGGGGAGGCTCAAATGGTTATTTTGACAAACCAATTTACATCCTAGTGTTTCTGAATATTGGTGCTGTACAGAACATTGAGTACAATACTGGTAGATAGATTAGAAAGTTGGATGGACCTTCTGGCATGATTGTAAATTAGGTAAAATCTTATCTTTGACAAGACAAGAGCAATTTTGTTTCCATTGGTAACTACATATCAACACTACAGGTTTCCCAAAGTTCAATCCCTGGGCCACTTCTATACAACCTTCCTGCTTGGCAACATTTAGCAGAAATAACAAAAACTATAATTGTGCGGATGACACTCATATTTACATATTTTTATAGTCTTCTTGAAATTCTTGATGATGGATTATAGTCTCTTTTCATCATCACACGTCTCAGAGCGAAGACCAAAGTACGGAAAGTACTGATTAGGGAGATGCTCTACGCAGACGATGTTGTCCTGATGGCGCCTCATCAGTCGTATCTCATGCGCCTGCAGGGTTTGGCCTTACAATCATCCTGAAAAAGACCAACATTGTGGGCCAAGATGTCTGCACCAGGCCTCACATCTCCATTGGTGAACACACCCAGCAGCTTCAAACATGCTTGGTGTTCCCGCCTGTGCCAGTGTACTGAGCACGCAGGTTTGGTACATCTTCATCTTGGTGTTGATGGTCAGCATGGAGTTGTCCCAGACCCTCTTTGCCAGGCGAGCTATTGATATGCTGCCCTGCCAATCCGTGTGTTCAGCTCAGCATCCAGGGAGAGGTTGTTTCGAGATGGTGGAGTCGAGGTAGATATAGGCCTCCACCACCTCTGGGACAACTCCATGCTGGCCATCAACACCAAGATGAAGGTCTTCCAAGCATGTTTGCTTTGCTCACTCAAGGGCGCTTACGCTGGCTGATGCTGGAAGCATCAGCACCCACAGAGGCAGGCGCACAGTACATTTGCAGCAACCCAACAACTGACTAATCCCTGGCGCACACTCTATTGTCTTTTCAGATAGAAGGAAGCTAACAACTTGTGTTAAAGGCATGTACTAAGTCTTGTTTGGACATGGATACCGTTGCTTGCAGCAACTCTTTTATGTTCTCTAATGTTTAACATAGAATCCTTTATAGTTAATTAAAATAATCAAATCAAAATAACAAAAACTACCAATCTCAGTGGATGTCAAGATTTTATTTACATTGTTTGTCTCAGGTCAGTGTGATTTATGGCACAGGAAATAGGACTTACATAATGAGGAAGTTTATGGGTAGTTGGGTGTGATTATATTGTGGCAAGCTTCCGCATCTTGCGTCATGAAGCAGAAGTGTGAGCCTGGAGGGCACTAAACCTCCTGGTCAAAATGAATTCTTCTCTTCAGAGACCACAACTGGGACCGGCCTTTAAAACATTTTTAGATTCTCTGATTGTATTCAGTTACTGTTTTGCCATAGACATTTGGTTACTTATTGTCTTTTACGATGCACTTAATGCTGTCGGCACAGCTCACAATACAAACTTGACATTGTGCAATTGCTAAATGGTCCAGGCAAACAGGCCAGTGAATCATAGCCCACATTGGCTTTGAGCAATGACAGTACAACCTTTCAGAAGTTGTCTGTCCATTGATAAGGCCAAGTGAGTCAATGTCACTCACTTTACAAAGGTGTAGTCTTTTACTGTAAATATCTGTGTTGCCTAATATGATGGCAATCTGGCACATTTTATACTGTATCATGCATGGTTTCAGTTATTAATTGATCGCTAAGTGCATGGGTTATTGCATCCTGTTTACCCAACCCAAGGAGAAAATAAGTAGTATACCGTAACAGTGATTTATTTCTCAAACATATAGTAGCTAAATGATACCATTAATCTTAAATGGTGTAGATAATTCTGCTCAAAGTGAAATAACATTGTTATACGACTTTAATTGCAAATACTACTCAAATTATACATTTACAAAATACACTTGCTGGTCCCTGATACTCCTGATACTCCTGCAGGTCTTTCTTTCAGCAATAAATCAAAAGGCCATTAATAACAAACCTCCACTGCAGCCCATTTCATGGACTGGAGCATGAGAAAGTGCAAAGATATGACAAAAGCAAGAACAAAGCAATAAAGGTATCTCGGCAAACCTGTTTGCAGACCACACAGCCCCTCACCCATGACTAACAGTTAATAATCCTATGTTTGGCCTTTGTATCTCTCTGTTGCTACCCCCACTGTTGCACAAGACAAGAGAACATATGTACTGTAGGTTTGGAAACGAGTAAAGCAAAAATAAATATACCATGTTTCATGGTTAAACATTCATATTCTGTTCAAAAAATTTCAAAAATTAACATTCATATTTTTGAGGTTAGGTGTCTGTAAACGTGTGGCATCTTCTCTTTTGGGATTACACACCTGTAGCTGTCATTTATAACAGGCAAGGGTTTAATGTGTGTTGTCTTCCCTGTGGAGCCTTACAGGGCTACAAATGGAACTCAAGGGTCTGTTTGGTTCTCTTTAAAATGATTGCTGCAAGGTTAATACTAACAGGACCATACAAAGTTAACTAAGTTAGGAACAACTGTGTACTTGCATCAGGTATTCTCAGAGTGTGGATTGGGGTTCCAGTGATTCTCAACCTATTTCATTTCAAGATCCCGCCAGTGCATCTGGGACCCTAATCTACACTACAAAATGATCATGGATAATTTAACTCTCTGACTGTCCATTTGGACCCCTGGTGGATACGTCCCCAGTAGCAATACGCTGACAGAAGTAACTTAACAGGTCATGAGCTGGAGCCAAAACTCTGACACCTTCAAGCGTGTGAAACGGGTGTCTTTGTGAGTCTTTCTCTTTCCTCTGTCCTCTGCGGATCCAAACTCCAGGTCCATTCACTGAAACACCTCCTCTGCCCCTTTTGTCAGACTTCAGCACTCACCAGGCATGCACCCCCCAAAGGTCACCTCTGCAAAAGAAAAAAAATCAATCCTCTGCGTAGTCTTTCGGCTGTGAATAGGTCAATCTGTGGCATATGAATATCGTCTCTCCTTCTCCTCTCGGCTCACTGTCTGCGGTCCCCAGAGAAGTCCTCAGCCCCCGCTGCAAGGTCAAGGTCACGGTTGATGGATAGCGCTGGGCTAGATAGGCCAGACGTTCAGCTCTCCCTCATGTCTGTACTCCGCTATACTTCCACCCCGTCGGTGAGTGCCAGTTCTGTCCCGTACGCTCAGTCCATTCCTTCAGATGAGGTAATTAAATGGAGACATCTGGGATGTCACTGCTAGACGTCTTGAGGTTATGTTCCAATACTTCACTCTCTGTTGAAAGTCATCAGAGATGGATACCAGAGGGAGAGCAGGCCAGACGGATGAACTCTCCAATATGCGTCTTATAGGTCTTAACACAAATCTTTGCTCCTGTTCCGTTGTTGCCCTACTTGCTCAGCTGAAGGAATATAAATAGCATGTTTGCCTGCTTTGAACTGGGTGTGTAGAAGATTCACAAATTGTAAAGTTTCCAAGACCCAAAGCTAATAATACATCTGCCTTAGTTCATTTGCAACTCATGAAGTGCCCTAGGCATATTAGGATATACAGTAACAGAACATTCATGTTGAGGACTACATAACTACATAACTGCTAAAAGGGGGCCATAAATGGCACATTGTAAAGCCGGGCTGTTTATGGTCATTCCAACATTTATGGATGCACAAGTTGTCTGGCCTGTTTACGATGATCTTTTCAGCCACAGCCATGACTGAGGCAGTGGCTCTGGTGGTATAGGGAGGTTGTCTGGGAATCTGAGGTTTGACCTTGACTCCTTCTGGCAGCGCCTTGAAGTGTCCTTGAGCAAGACACAGATAGAACCCCTAAATGCGCCCAATGTGATTATGACCATGATGTGATTATGTGTATACAGTATGGGTGAATGTGAGGCATACACTGTAAAGCACTTTGAGCGGTTGGTTGGAAGACTAATGTGCTATAAATGCAGTCCATTTATCAGAAGGCTGAAAGTCTGAAGGAAATCTGAAGGTTGCAATATCGGTTAAAGCAATCTGCACAATCATTTTAAGTAACGCAAGGGAAAGAAAACATATTGAAAGGGGTTCCTATAACTACATATTGTATATTCAACAAGTGTAATATTCACAGAATCCCTTCACATGCCAGTATGTTCCTTAATTTCACAGGGACGAGCCATTGTTGTTAACATTTCTCCCTGATGTCCCAGAAGTCATAACCAGCAGTTATGGTGCAATAAAGCAACAAATGACTTCTGTTCAACATTGTGTTATGATTCTCACAAAACACATACCCCGGGAATAACTTTCACCGAGACTTAACACTTCTGCTTCGACCTCCTCTTCCTCTACCCTTCCGTCTATGACAAAGGTCATGTCGCGTCCACCTTCTCTCTCGTCACGCTCTGTTGAAATGTTTTCCGCATAATCTCGCAGGTGGTTCTGCCAATGGCACTTCATTTCACAACCAAAGCCGTTCCTCTCCCCTCCTCCCATGGGTGTAAACAGGTTGTCTATAATGAATAGAATACAGGTGCAGCGGCTGTTCTCTGCCAATCAGGTAGACTTATCAATATACCATATAGGCAAGCTGTGCTTAATTTTCTTTTGGGTACAAAATGGAACCAGCTGTGATGCTTAATTTATGCTCCACCACACGAGCAGATCTACAAGCTCACAACGTGTTTGCGTCCACGACATGTGGAAATAATAAGACTGTATATGTTTGTTTCAACACGCTATTGATTTGTGTCAACAAATCAATTGCATAGATCGCAATGAAAGTGCATGTACTGTAAAATAATGTGTGTGATGGTCACCTCCTCATGTGGTAAGGTCAGGCTACTTATAGCGGTTCTCAAAGTGGGGTCCAGGGACTCCCATGGGCAGGGGTCCTTGAGGAGTTAACAGGCCTGCAACTCTGAGAGCGTACAAATGGAACCAAATGGACCTGTATCGTGTTGATTGGGGACCTGTGGCCTAATGCTGATCAATGTGGGGGTCCTTGAAATTAGAACGTTTGAGAACCATTGGTTTACTTCAGAGAGACAGCTAGGAAACCCAAGGGCAGAGAGAGGGGTGGCAGGTGAGACATGACAGGAATCGGATGAGGAGAAATACTTGAGAAATAGTTTCTTCCCCAGAGACAAGATTTATCTGAACCCAGTTTCTCAAGCCAGACAACTATTCCACAGTCTTCGACCGCTACAGAGTCTGTAACTCTGAAAATTGTCGCAAACATGAAACTGTAATCTGACATGGAAGTGTTTAGCCTATTTGGCCAATCAACGTTCAGATGTTGAAACGTATTTTAAAATACCTTAAAATATATTTTGGAAGCAGCAAGCTAGATAGATAGGTTTATCTATCATCTAATCATCTATCTATCATTTAAATTATAGTATAGGCCTATTTACGTGACTGCAAAGGCGAAATGGAACTGAGGGGAAAGTGGGACATACAGTTGACTGCTTTTATTTACACTTTTGGCGTTTCACTGGCCATGAAAAGTACAATAATAATGACTGTGTCAACCCCTGATGTGTAAACAACAGGGTACACATAAGATGTGACACAGACAGTCATTTACATCAAAACCGAAGTACAATGCATAAGGAGTTACCTTTCTTGCCTTATTGTGTTATGTCCGACACAAACGTACCCATACGCCTGTTTATATTCTTTGACCAGTAGATAATTTCCGTACCTTCCATTAAGCTAAATGGTACGGTATAACCCATGTGTAACGGTTGTGTTAGACTCACTGAGTCTAGGGTGGTTATTTTAAATAAGGCAAGGTGGTTAAATGCCAAAATAAGTTTTATTCCAGTACTGGTTTTGATTGGCATACAAGTTTGTGAAGACAATTCATTCAAGTGCTACAAAGTGCTATGGAACAGGGTACAGGGCTGAGCAGGTCCTTAAGCAAAGAAAGCAACAAACTCCTAATTCTTAGTCCTAACCAGAATGTAACCAAATCTACCTGTCTAACTAATCACCTTAATTGTCAGTAAAAGAAAGCCTAACTACCTAACTACTCTAATCTGCTACCTAACACAAAACAAACATACAAGTGAGGATCCTGCTGAACTACCTGGTGAAGCTAACAGTGAAATACTACAAGAAAATACTACCTGCCCTGGTTCACAATTATACAATATACACTTTACCAGATCTGATGGTTGTAGCAACGTTTACACAATATCAATGAGGGTTACTCAAATGAATGACTGGAAGGGACACTCTTATCCTGCACGCTGGGCATGCTGCCTCTAGGCTACTCTAGCCAGGGTTTGAACTGAAAGGCAGCAGCCAGGAGTGAAGGCTTCTGGGACCTTTATGCTGTCAGGTGAAGGAGCTGATTGGCTGTCGCCGGAGTAGAAGCAATCATCCAATGGTGGAGTGTGGGGAAAACTCCCCACCAATGGCTGGGCAGACAGACCTGCAGGGACGAATGAGATACAGGCGCACGTACATACTACCCAGACCATAATATAAGCAGACCCATAATCCTACAGCCGTAACACCCCCACCCTCAAGAAACAACCCACCGGGTTGCTTCAAAGTTACATCCCTACTTAACCACAAATTACGTTATAATACTAAACATTTACATTACATGTCATCTAAATCTACCAAGCAGAACAACTCACAAATAAGTACAAAGTAGAAATAGGAACCAAAAAAAATCATCATGCGTTGCTAACATCAAACATCAACATTAAACACGGGAAAATAGGTGGATAAAGCATCACATAAACCATAACAAATAAGAAAGATGGCCACAGCCATAACACCTCCCATACTAGGGACAACTCCTCCCCCAAGAAGTTCTCCGCAGCATGGTAACCTTACTACATGGGATGGGAC
>OOFJ01028444.1:0-12624 GCA_900323375.1 Benthosema glaciale
CCCTTCCCCCGTTCAATAGGGACAATGACATATAAACAGGACCCCCCCCAGCACTCACACACACACACACACACACACACACACACACACACACACACACACACACACTCATTCTCTCTAACTGGTCACTGTTCTCCCATTGTGGTACTGGTGATGTTTGCAAAACATTTTTATCCGTCCTATGTTGGACAATTGTAACATTTTAACCAAGCTTTGATTTTTACATGTGAAAATGACAGGAAGCGAGGTAGTAGGGTGACATCATGTGCTTTGGACTAATGCTAAGGCCTAAATCCACCTACTTACACGCCCTTATGTGAAACCCTGACTTACCAGGGCACATGTAGGCCAGTAGGGTTTGAATAATTTGCATGAGCTTTGCCTGTTTCTGCCCCCATCAACTAGTCCCAAATTAAACAGTTTATTAGACTATATGAGCCACTATTTTGGTAAATGGCATTGGGCGACTTCACACAGGTGAAGGTGATTACACACATGTAGCAAAATCATTTATTGGCCTGGGATTTAGCTACACTGCTGTGCTTACTGACATCCTGTCTATAGCTTCAGCACCCCACCCCCAAGGTCAATGCACCTCATTAATTCCCTTTTATGTATAAAAAGCAAGTAGTCTTGGGAAGGCACACCCACAGACCAAAATACAGATGTGGTGCAAGTCATTCAATAAAATGTTTACATCCTGTCTGGAATTGTTAAGTTAGCAGTTTTGTAGGTGGATTTGAAATTGGTAGCCACAGATGTGCACCCCATTCTCCTGCAGTTTTTGCCTGGTGCTCTTGCAGTATCAATTTTAGTAACAGCAGGTCAACAAAATGTCAGTGAGTCACCAGTGCATTAGATTAGGCTTTGAACTGATTAGAAATGGATTGTCAGAGACCATCACTTGTGTTTTGTAATTGTAATGCACTATTCTATCCATGTACAGCTTCAAGAGTGGCAGTAGTTTATTTTCCTTGTTTCTAGATTGTATAAAATGTTAAAAATGCCCTTTTCCTCTTGACCAGGTTTGTAATTTTCCACCAACTCTGTGCTTAAAGAAGCTGCCCTAGGATTCCAATTGCATGTTTTTAATTTATAGAGGTGCATGCCTATTGTTTTTTTCCCCCGATTTTCCACTATCTTTTATGCCATGGGACAATTTAGAATCAAATTGGGGTTTCGTAGAGGTGCTCCGCTCGATCAGCCACAGATTTCGGACGATTTTCACTCGTCAGCCCAATGACTCAATCGGAAAATTACCCGATATAGAGAAACCAAATCTTTTACACCATTTTAAGTGGCATAAAAGTCTATCAGATATATTAGTATATCACTTTGCATCTTTGTGACCGGCCTAAACATTCCCCCCTTCCTCCCCAAACACAGTGACAGTTATGACGTGGGTTTTGACACAAAAAAAGGAAATATTTGAACTTTCCCCTTACACACAAGATTGGTATTGGCTGATCGTTATAAAAATAATCGGGATCGGTCCCAAAAAAAAATCATCGGAGCACCCCTATAAACCATACACCTTATTTCCAAACTTGGTTGCGTTCTTCTGGTTTAAAATCTTTAACTATAAAGGGAGGAGAGACATGCAAATCCACACCCCAAAGTAGGCAGCCTGAGGAAGGGCGAGAGCCTGCAACGTCACAGCAGCACTCTAGTGCAATAAAAATAATAATCTGGAGACCACAGTGTGCAAGCATTCTCTTTTATTTCATTTAAACTTGGATCTCTCTTGAATAATAATTAATGGTAATTATTGTCTAAGGCTGTTTTGTGTCATTTCACCTCACCTGCTTATTTGACTTTTCATCTCTTCTTTCCCCCTTTCTGTTGGTTCTCTCCTCCAGGCTGTCCTCTGGCGGGGCAGTAAGCGGGTGGTGTGGAGCAGGCCGCGGTGCCCGTCCCTCTGCACTGCATGGCTGCGATGGCGCCCGCTCTCACAGACGCCCCAGCCGAAGCTCACCACATCCGCTTCAAACTGGCTGCCCCGTCCTCCAGTCTCTCCCCAGGCAGTGCAGAGAACAACGGAAACGCCAGTAACATCCTCATCCACACTAGTGGCCCCACTAAGCGCAAGGCCGCCTCCCAAGAGTGTCCCCTCGACTTCTGCAGTGCTGACCAGGAGACGGAGCCCCAGCAGCAACAACCGCAAACAGACTCCCCATCCCAGACCTCGGCCCTGGGCAAGCTCCAGCCATTGGTGGCTTCTTACCTATGCTCTGATGTGACGTCTGTCCCTTCAAGTAAAGAGTCAATCAAACTGCAAGGCGTCCTCATCAAACAGTCTGTGCTGAAGAGCCACGGCATCCTGCCTAGCTCCCTGCTCAACGGCGGAGGAGACTTCCTGCTGAGGAAAAGGCAGACAATTGAACTCTCTGGTGGAAAGCTCAAGAGCCTCATGAGTGGCAACACCAACGGCAGCGGCCAGCCCATGGCGCCTGTCAATGGACTGGCAAAAAAGCTGGCTGCCATGCCTGGCTCTGGCTGCGTCATGGCAGTGAATGGCGGCAAGCCCTCTGCGACCACCACGGACACCCAGCTCCAGAGCCAACCTATGGCTTCTGAGACCCTCACGGACACCATAACTGGGCATGTCCCAGTGAAAGGGGCCCTTAAGCAAAAGCATTCCTCAGGGGTCTCTCGAAACACGGATGGAAATAACCTTGAACCACCACCGGTCCAGTCTGCCGCACCTTCTCCCTTTGCCCATGGTAACTCTCAGCCTAATGACCAGATAAAATTAGAAGAGGCAAGTTCAGACACGCCCAACAATCAGCTACAGTGGTCGGATGGGGATCGACCAGGAAGCAGCCAACAAGATTCCCCATCTTGTTCACCTGCAGCGCTGCCTTCTTTCTCATTGGACAGTCTTGATGCCCAGGTGAGGGAGCGCACCATACTCAACAGCAGTCGTCAAGGTGAGATCGAAAACCGCCTGCGGCGGCTTCGTAAGCGTCTCCAGGTGGTGCAGGCCAAGCAAGTGGAGCGCCATGTACAGCAACAGCTGGGTGGCTTCTTAGACTCAGCCCTTAGTCGACTGTTGGCCAGTAACCGCAAGTCGGAGGTGGTGACCCCCACAGCCACGTGGAGGGCCGGCCGCCACTCGTCTTCGGGCAGCAGATACAGCCTGGGTCGCTTCCTAAAAAGCGGCGCTATGCCTTCGGAGCTGGAAAGGCTTTACCTGAGCGGGACAGCAAACTTGCACTCGGCTGAGAGTGCTTTTGACTCAGACGTGACAGAGAGCAGTTCAGGGGGTGATTCTGACCTGGAGGAGGAGGAACTTGCAAGAGTGGATATCGAGCAAAGACACGTTAAAATGTAAGTATCACAGAGACCTGTCCCCTGCAATGAATCTTCCCTGAAGCCCATCCAAATCGATACTTGATGATTTTGATGCGATTAGTGATTACAGCAAGTGCAAGAGAGCTACTCAAATTCAGGGAGCCTCCTGCAAAATGTCTTTAGTTTTGTATGCAGTTATTGCATTTTAAGTAAGGTACTAATTGTGATATGTGCTTCTCTTTGGAGCTTACACCCATCCACTCTCAAGCTCTGCCCTAAATGTTTCCCAGACAACGGCAGCAAAGCCGGCCTACTGTAGATATGGGGTGTAGGTATTTCCCACTAATTATCTAGCTCATAATTAAGTGTCTTATTCTTTGCTGTAAGAAGCCCCACCCCCGAAGCTGTCAAGAAAAAACAAAAGTCCCCATCATTCCAGTCACTGCAGTTTGTTACATGGCAAGTGCTAATGACAATTAGAACAGCCTCGTCTCTGCATCTGTGGTGCAGGTGCCTGGGTCAAATTCCAGGGAGGGGCAGAGATACCACTCTTTCCTGAGAGCAGAAGCAACGTGTAGTGGTGTGGATGGCACCACACAGGGAAGCATGCACAGACCCCAGTGGATTCAAATTAAGAGGTCCAAAGCTGAAACTGAACATTGTTTATATGCAGAGCAAAGTGAGCGCCCACAGAGCAGCAGAATGTTTTGATTTGGCCTGAAACCAGGAAGAACCGTTGGTTGGGTGTTGCTGTCAGGTAATGCAGAAGGTGTGGGTTTCGTGTTTTCATGTGCTGCCTGGTGAGCGTTTGGGTTTTACCTCAGCAGGGGCTTGCAAATGTATTCCATGGGAAGTTCGAATCAGAGCACTGGCAGTTCTACCATTAAGGCACTGGAAAGCGAAAATAGACATCTAGTTGGGTCAGCAGCATTAATGGACTTACTGACCTGTGTAAGACTAGGTTGATTATTAACAAAAGCGGTTAAGAACATAGATTCTTTTTATTTTTTTCAACCGCCCTATCCTGCTGTCTTTGGACCTTTGACCTAAATATCTTTGTTACTAAACAGGTCTGTATTGGTTGTGCAGCACATGACCCAAAGGCAGAGAAACTGGCTGTTTTTGATCAGGGAATTATAATCCTGGCTTTGTTACCAGATTTATAATTGTGACGCATCCTATTTGAGGGGGAAAAAGAAATCACATTTTTGTTGGGAGAATACAGGTTGTGTATGTGTAGGAGACTAGGGGTATGAATCTTCACTTCGTTTTAATCATTCAGTGCTTTTGGACAATTGGATTCTTCTGAAAAGTGGTAAAATATCTATTCTAATAGAACTATTTAATATGAAACAATTTATTTTATGAAACAATTAGGCATATGTTTGAACAGAATAATCTAAATGAAACGTTACTCGGCCCTAAACAAATTCACAACGTTAATTTTAAATAGTTTAAAATGGGCCACATGCTGATGGGAGGGAGAGTGGAAGTTTAAGATTCAATTGGGCAGTGAGTAGGTGACAGGCTATATTCAACACTATATTTTACACTATTTTTTTTCTTTTCTTTTTTTTAGCAGATCAATTGAATTGCATCTCTAGGATTTTATTACAATCGATTTAGGACACACTAATTCTACAGTTGTTTACGTTAGACTATGCAAGAATTTAAATGTTTCTGAGTTATTCTTACTCCATACTCCATAATTATTATATTGATTGCCTATATGAAGCACGCCTACTCAAGATCACCGTTGCATGCTTTGCTGTTTCACTCTGGTCTACTCAAGTGGGTTTATGTTACCATGGGTTACCATTGTTGGCCAAGCTGGAAAGGTTTGGCTGAACTCATCTACCTCCCTACTGCGCTGCGTATGGGCAGCCGCAAATCTTTAGGAACGTCTCCAACTTTCTTTATTTCAAAAGTCATAATGAAGTGGAGTAGATAACAAATCTGTATAATCCCCAACTGTATGCGAGGGTAGGAAGCTGTGCTGCATTCCCTTCACTAAAGTAAAGTTGACAAAATGGTTTATGCCGGTTACAGCCTCTGTACACAAGCAGTAAACTGTATAAAACATTATGTTTGTTGCCAGTACATTATCAGCATTTAACCCACTCTAAACATTTGGAGCAGCCAGTGGACAGTCAGTCACAGGTGCCCAGAGAACACCTCCAGCACTATCGCCTGTGCCTTTTGGTAGGGTAGGTGCATGTACTGTATCTATCTAACATGCTTTAGTGGGAGATAACCAATGTGCACATTAGACGAACACATGAAACTCTGCACAGTCCCCATGGGATTTGAACCCAGAACCTTATCAACCTGCCTATAAGTGCTGTCATGCCCTTTTGTCACACTGCTTGTGCTAGACAGATGCACAAAGTATGTACCGCCATCATGACACCAAGTGTTCTACCAGTACCAAACCAAAATCAATTTGCGTTTACTCCCAAAGGAAACATAACTCATAAGGGGGAAAGTGTCTGTACCAGCATTCCCCCACATTGTGTTGATTAAAGTTCATACTATGTAACCCTTTCAATTAAACATGTATGTACAGGTTAGAAATGATTCACTGTAAAATACATAAAGGTATAAAACTTATTTTGGTACAAAATATCCTCTGGCACTAGGCTACATGAGATGATGTCAAAAAGAATAATAAAATGTTTCACAGTATGACTTAGGCATGTAGTGTAGGTTTAACCTGATTTGCCAATTTGCCAGGGTCTAACCCTGACCCCCATAAATGGGGTTTGGTTTGGGAACCTATATTGAAAACCACAATATATTTACTGCCAACAAGTTTGTATACTACATACCCTAAAAAAGGGGAACTATTGTGAAGCAAGCTACTTATCCATACCTTTTGAATTGCTTGAGGCAATTCCCCTTATCTTGAACTTCATAGCATTATTTTCACCTTTTTCCAGTTGGGTTGTATTTCCTAAAATACTTGAGGTGGGTCTACCTGGAATATGTTCATCTAGGAAACGGCTCTCAGCTGGAAGAATGTATTATTATTATTGTTTTACATAAATAGTTCGAGTGAATTGGTGTCATGACCATTTAGTCAACATGAAAGTGTTTTCTGCGCATTGTTAGGACTCGGAGACGGAATCCTGTCAAACATAGCATTATTTTATATTGCACTGTGACTACGCTCATATTTGAGCCCCTGCCTCTTGTGCAGGAAATGACATTTCAGGTGTTGTGTTGAGCAATGTTATGAAGAGCTTGTATGTCAGTTTGCATGCAGCTATGTTTTTCTAGACGTTGCAGAGTGGCGCATGACTGTCATTGTTGCTTCCCATGCAGTGGGTAGTTCAGTATTGGTAAAACCAGCATGGGATTGCAGATTTGAATGCCAGTCTTTGGAGGCCAATTTTTTGTAATTATTAATTAGTTTTGATGGTGCAGTATCTCATTCCTCGGTTTTTGTTCAGGTGTGTAAACATGCATGTATGAAGTATAAAACCCAGCATTTCGACAGCATAGTCTAAATCAGGAAAATGTATTTATACACAACACCTGGCATGGGAAATCCCCACACAGAGGAAAGTGAAACAAGAGTGAAAGTGAAAACATGTAGTACTGTGACAAACTTATTTACTTAAGTCATAATGGACACTGCTGTTTCGATAAAAGTGGTGTAAAACAACATTTAAGCCCTTTGTATTATATTGCTAATCGCATGTATTACTGTCTTTTGAACAGAATTCAAAGACTACAGTGTATTTCTTTTAGTCAGTCCCACTATTGTAAACCATTGGGAACTGGTTGTTGGTTACCAACCCTACACAGAGATGGGATTTGATATCCTTGTGAACAAGGCCTTCTTTCAGAACGGCAGGGTGTGTAGATAACCATAATATCTCATCTTCAACAGCTGACGTTTCTGTCTCAGTCACCAATTAACGGCTTACAGGGCTCAGCAGGCAACAAGGAAGACAATTTAATGTCGTCTTCACGTAACAGCACTTCAATTATTCAAGTCAGCCATTGTGGAAAACACCTATTTGGGGCTGCACATTTAACTGGCGTTGTATTGCGTACCAGTAATCTTCTCACGCTGGCCTATACCGTAGCGTAGACATGGTTTCCCGTAACCCAGAGGATTGGTGGTCAGCCAACATCTGTTGCCATGCTCATGCTGCAGGGCCACTCTGTTCCAGCCAGGATGGCTGTGTGTGTAGAATAGATGTGACGTCTGTAATCGCATCTAGCAGGGCATGGGGGGTGGTAGATGACTAGCTGTAAGACTGACTAATGTGATGTCTGATTTCACATACCGTATACAGAAAATGACTACAAATTGGAGATGTGTTTTTGGAAGTAATGTTATTTTTTTTTGTTTCTTTAGGCCTCTCTCTGTTTGAGAACAGAGAGATGCAGAGCACAGCCTTTGGTTTCTGAGGCAACCATATCGCACGCATCAGAAAATGACAGATCTTACATAATGGCTTGTAGATGAGCAAGGCATCAAACTAGGGATGTCAGCGGAGCAATAATACAAATCCGAAGATGCTTAATGGCTCGATGTCTGTTAGAAAATGTTATTTGGCTAAATGGAGATGTCTTTAGTCTGGGATGCGCAATAGCCTAGTAGAGTAGTTTCAGACTTGCAGGTGGTGATCCAATATTTACAGACAGTAGGTCTAACGCTGCCAGAGATAAGAGCATGCAAGAATACAACAGCTACGTAACAAAGAGCATGCGAGAATACAAAAGCTACGTAACAAATCGAAAAGTCTTGTAAAATGAAACACACAATGCGTAGCTCAGTTTGGTATCGTTTCACATGCAAGTAAAAACATTCTTCACTGTATTGTACTCTTGATTAATTGAAAGTAATTCCGTATTTTCAGGACTATAAGGCGCACCGGATTATAAGGCGCACCTTCAATGAATGGCCTATTTTAGAACTGTTTTCATATATAAGGCGCACCGGATTATAAGGCGCATAGAATAGAATAGACTGTGTACAACCTACTTGACTGTGTACAAGTATGGATCAACCATTATTAACCAATTGATCCATATATAAGGCGCTCCGGATTATAAGGCGCACTGTCGTTTTTTGAGAAAATGAAAGGCTTTTGAGTGCGCCTTATAGTCCAGAAAATACGGTATGTTATATTCAGCATACTATAATAACTAGTATATACCAGTAAGATGCCCTGAGGGCAAGAAGCAACCTCACCTAAAAGGGCGATGTCGCGGCACGCGTCTGCCTGGGTGATGGCCGACTGCTGGGCGAGTGCTTGTGCTTTGGCATGGCGGGTCAGATCAAAATATGGAATTAATTTTACACTGGCATGTATAAGTTTGGTGAGGCCAGATCAATGTACGGAATGTGAGAACAGGTCGGAACCATATGGAGATTTAAGGGTTTGAGGTCAGATGTATAGTTGCTGGCTGTATGGTTATCCAGGGTTAAATGAGGTCAGTGTCGTTATCATGTATGGAGATGGCCATATATAATGGTGTGACATGTCACAAGGCGTGATATCACGAGGTGTCTGATCATATATGGAGGCGTGATGTCACAAGGCATGACCATATATGGTTTTCACAGTAAAAGTGACGTATGGTCACAATACATACAATACATCACGTCTGTAATTTGTTACAGGTTTAATCTTTGTTGTTTTTGTCACTAACACAAACATGTGAGATGATAACAGCGCCCCTCATTTCACACAGGTGTGATTTTTTTATTTATTGGTGGGTTAGATTGACTCCAGATTGACTCCATATATACTGGTGCACAGCATCACTTCATCTCCACCATGCCGGTAGACCTGGGGCCGGGGATTATGTTTTTGCTCTGAGTCTGTCTGTGAGCAGCTAATCTCGGACACCTGAAATTTCAGATTTTCCCAATGGTGATGCTATAACTGGATCTGAATCGAATCGTGGTGCACATAGACAAACTTATCCATTGTTTTATTCGGTTTTAAATTCAGTTGATTTTCCTCGCATGTGTTTCGTACATTTCATTTGAACAGGTAGTGTGCAGGGATACAGCTCCCACACAAACATCCAGGTATATAATGTATATCCATGCGATGCCTTGCTTGCTCGTAGATGTGCAAGTCAAATCTGAAGTCAAAGGAACAGTACTGTATCAGTGCTACCAGAGGAAAAGTCAGTGTAGAGTCCTGCACCGAGCATGTCCGATCTTAAATCACGACTGATTGATAGGTTTAGTTTCTGCCATTGCCATATTGCTTTTGCCTGTTCTAGCTTCAAGTAAGTGAAGTTAACCTTAAATTGTCTGGATTTTCTTCTGACCTGGCCTCTAGGCAGCCTCACAGACTGTAATGGAGACTCCAGCCTGGAACAGCGTAGGCATGGGATATACGATTATCATTTATCACGATAACTGTATTCCAGGGTACTGTAATTTATCCCAGTATTTTATTAAGTTTGGCGAAAAATGTGTGTCGAGTTGCTTTGCCAGGTATCCGGACTAGAGAGAATCAAAGGATATGGAAACGGCTGTGAGCAATGCTGCATACATGCTGTATGTATGTGTGGACTGCACCGAATACAGTTCCATGGAAGGCGGGTGTAATGTAATGGGCAGAAGGAGCAAGTGCATTGCACTCACTCTCGTAAGAGGTGTTTGTGCCACATAGGTGCCCGTAGTTGAGATATGATTTATGGCAGTACTATAGAGAACCGGCTGTGTACCCAGTGCCGGTGGTATTGCTATTATGTTGAGCTGCTGATCTTAGGTAAACTAAGTCACTTTCATATTAAGTTGTTGTCAAGCCTAATCCATATTACAGTGTGGAATAGAAGGATAACGAGAAAGAGAAGCCAGGCTTTCCACATGAATCTGGCTGTCGCGAAACAATTGACGATTATGCAAAACGCTATTATCTCAAATGATTGCGATTAGACTAACTGTAATTGTGACAGGCCTCAAGATGTCAGAAGACTTACCATTAATGCAGCAGCTATATTCTACCAAAAAGGGTGAAATCCAACATGGGGAAATAGTAAATACTATGAGTTCAGTAATAACATAACCGAAAGATGAGGTTCGGATCTGCCAGAGTGTGCCCCACAAGCAACCACACACAAATCTCCTTGACAAACATTGTACTTCAGGTCAAATTAACATTGTTCAGACAGTTTGGTCGTGTCTTTTATAGTTTAAAAAATACATCCTTCCTTCTACCATTTTTGAGAGCCAGGGACAAAACTACAATGTAAATTTGTGAAATAGCTGAGATGAACGCACGTGCTGTGCAGCAAAAATAGTCAACCTACAAACTCATCATCTGAGTGTTCGTAAGCTTGTAGATCGTCTCTTTTTGTTGCTTGACAGCGTGCAACCAAGCTTTAAAAGGAACCTTGGCTAATAAGACAAATATGCTTTCTTTCATAAATAGAGAATCTTTCACTCAATAGGAACTGCTCCTGTCGCAAGTTGATGATGTCATACTCATATGTGCTGTCCAGCCCTATGGAATGTGTGGAATGCACGTGCTAATATAAAGTATTTAAACTATTTCTTTGATACTCATATTAACCATAGGAACTATTAAGTTATATTTTTTTGCACATGCATTCCATAGGGCTGGACCACACATGGACATATGACATAATGCATGCACAGTACAGTATTGAAAAAAATACAAAAAATTGCTGCTGCTATACAAATTAAGTATTTCAGAAAACCTAAGTCAGTATTTAGAAGGCATTTTTAGAATCGGTCCAAAATGGGTGATTTAGAAATGCCATCACAATTTTGTTGGCCTTTTTGTCTTTTATTGATCGTTTTATAGTCTGTTGACTGGAAACAGAGAGATGGGGGTGTCACGACGTAAAGGTCGTTGAGATCGGGACTCGACCCCGCGACACGTAGGCTTTTCAGCTAAAATTGTTTTTATTCCAAATTTAACACCTGTGTGATTCAGGCAAATCTGTTAAAAATATGTTTTGGGGGTGGGGTCGTGTCTCATGTCGATCTCCGGGTGTGGTGGAGCCCGGAGCAATCTCTCTGACGGACTCACAGACCGTAATGATAAGCTGCCTGCAGTCCAAAACACAGCACAACGCTCCATACACCACTGACAACTAATCACAAGCCGTTATCCCCGGTACTGTCCTAGGAAAAAAATAATCTAGCTGACTGTATCTGCATGCGCCCTGCCGTTGGCCAATCCGTGAAAAATACAGCGTTTCTGACTTCATTTGCGGGACATTGTTCTGATTGTGTGGGACGCGGGACAGATGGTCCAATTTCGGGTCTAAGTGGTCACCATAGACAGATAAACTGGGACTCACCACTCAACCCCAGCAGCTCTGGTTACACTCTGTGTATGGAAGGTGTGTGAAGGTGTGTGCGTGTGTGTGGGAGTAAATAAATAAAACTTGTATATATATATCTCCATGACATGTCTTAAATTGACTAAGACTTTGAAGTAAAGCTTTTTGTTCAATAAACATTTGACATCTTATTTATTTGAGTGTTGTCAGTAGTAGTAGCAACTACTCACTGTATTATCCTCAATTGTTGAATAATACATTGAGCTGCTGCTGAAGAATGCAGCAAAGCGGAGAAAGCAAGCCTTTGGAACCCTGGTCCAGGCCAAAAGGCAAAAAAGGCAGTCAGGTGTCCAGGGACAGAACTCTCCCCAAATAAGGTTGAACTGTCCCTGTTGACGGTAAACCGCACCAAAACAAATTTTATTAAATTTGTATTATAATTTAGCCGGTGAATATAATTTATATTTTACTTGCTTGATGTGAGAATAATCATCTAATTTTATTCTGATCTCATCAGGGAATTAATGTTGATCTCTTTATCAATACTGATTGTAATTGATTTGTATTGATGACCATGTGTAGTGTAACCTTGTAGTGTCCCTCCCACCCCCCAAAAATGGGTTTGGTACCCCTAAAAACCCTCAGAAGTACAGCGTGCGGCGCAGCATTGGGCGGGGCGTGCAAAGTCCGCCTAGCACATGGCACCTTTTTCATCCTGGGCCTGTTTGCATGCCTGCATTCCTCCTCTTGTAGCTACGAGCAAAGGAAGGAGTAATCGCTATGCAAGTAATTCATGCATGGTTATTTATTATATATTGTGTTTCACAAGCCATGGCACTTGTAGATGACTAGAGGTTTGGGCCGCTTTGTGGTCCTCGCAATAATAGCCTGGCCCTACAATATAAACTATAATATTATTACAATTATTGTGCTACATATTTATTTATTGTATTTGTATTTTGTATTTTTGTTATGCCGCCCTATGTAAGTCGCTCTGGATTAAGAGCGTCTGCTAAATGCCTAAATTGTAAATTGTAT
>OOFJ01028445.1:0-11765 GCA_900323375.1 Benthosema glaciale
AGGCACAATCTATGTAAAGCACTTTGGATAAAAGCGCTACATAAATGCACCATTTTCACACACACACACACACACACACACACACACACACACACACACACACACACACACACACACACACACACACACACACACACACACACACACACACACACACACACCCACACACACACCCCCCCCACACACACACCCACCCACACACACACACACACACACACACACACACACACACACACACACAGACATTAATGATTTCATGATTTCTCTAAAACTTTATTTATTTCTGAACTGAACTGTTACGAAATAGACAGTCAAATCACCCCAGTTTTGGTGATCTGGAAAATAACAACCCAGTCAACCTAAAACTAATTCATAGAAACGTATAAAGCCCAGGACATTTTAATCTATTTGTGCACTTTCATTTATTGCTAAATGCACAATTAATTGGTAACTTGATGGGCTTTCTGGTTCAGAATTGCCAAAATGGAAAGGACTTGTTTAATTTTCATGTACATGAGAACCAATTCCACAGTCAATCTGTCATTCACAGTTATTACAAGTTATTATATTATTGTACTAGATTGTTTTATTTAAAAATGTATTCCAATTTAACAGATGAATGTGTCATTATATGCACATTCGTATCATTCACTCTCATACATTAGCCGTTAAATTGGATCTATTCCCTCCTACTTGCCTGTGGATAAACAATGGGAATTATGGGAAATCTCCGTATCTGACCCAATCCTTCCCTGAGAGAGAGAGAAAAAAAAGAATAATTAAATATACTCATGTTTTTGTATGTTTCTGTGTCTGTTTCCTGATACTTGTGTTAATGTGTATATGTTTGGCGCCCTGGGCACATTAGTTGTTGAATGGTGGTCACTTGTCATGTATGTATGTAATTTATTTAATTTTTTGTTTTTTGTTTTTTTGCTTCAAGTTAAGTTTTCTTTCACTGGGTAAGATAGAGGTCATAAGCATTAAGCTGGTCATCTTAGTTCTGATGAAGTTGCTGTACTCTATGTCTACACCTAAAGTGCCACTATTTTGGTGGTGGTGACTGGTGAGAAAGACCAGCACTATGCAATAGACATCAACGACTCAACAAATGAGATTGCAATGCAGGAGATGGGTAAGGACATATCTATATAAGATACATGTGTCACTCGCTGTTCACTCAACAGTTTAACAGTCCACTATATGTTCCTCTGTACGTCTCCAGTACATTCATTAGTCACACTTTGACACCATGTAATGTATAAGCTCTACATGTATGGATTTTGAGCAGTGATTGATTCATGTTCGGAAAGGTAAAAGGATGCCAGTTAAAGTATCTACAGTTATCCGCTTGTTTTATTTTCATTTTTCTTTCCATGTTATCAAGCTTAATAGACATGTGTAATGGGCTACACATGGATATTAAGAACAATGGTTGGTGGTGATGTGTGGATATGTTACTGAAGTTATGTCTACTGGCATTCTGTCACTGTGTGTGTCATAGGAGATGGGAAGAACACTGTTTATAGCACCAGTTAGAACTAAGGTCATGGGAGACCTTATAAAAAAAGATTTTGGTTCTGATTGAGAAGAGAAAGGGTCTGCCAATTCCCACCAGATTCTCATTTGTTTGTATGTTTGTTTGTTTTTATTTCATTAGAAACAAAAAAAAGGCAACTACTAGATACAAAATGATCAATTAACATTTTAATCCATTTGAACCATTTCTCTACTGGATGCAGACCAAACTACCCCTCTACAAAGGCTCTTTCCTATCTTTGCCCTCTCCAACACTTCATTCCATCCATACGACAGCATTCCTTCATACTTCCTTCCAAATGTGTGTGAGGTGAAACCAAATGAACCTTGGTTAAAATCCTCCATTGCATATTTTCACCGTACGTGAGATTGCTTGCACATGTATGTTAAGTGAAACTGACCCCCTGCAGTCATGCCTTGACACTACACCAACAGATGTGTGAAGCAATCAAGTGTATCATAATTGTTTCAAGAGGCATTTCTACCCAGGCCACGTAGATTCCAACATTCAAACTGCTTGTACACAGTAAAATCCAGAATGTTCATCTAACTCTTAGAGTGGTCCTCCAAACACTCTAGATTTTCTGTGTCAGCTGTTGGGTACATTAAATACCATTATCAGATATCCTCATAGTTGTATATTGGCCCAATAACCCAACTGTTTTCTCTTCCCACTGCTCCTACACAGACTACAGTGAACCAGACTGGAAGGCTTGTGCACAGACGTTGATAAATCAAAT
This sequence comes from Benthosema glaciale, assembly GCA_900323375.1. Lineage (NCBI taxonomy): Eukaryota > Metazoa > Chordata > Actinopteri > Myctophiformes > Myctophidae > Benthosema > Benthosema glaciale. The sequence continues at coordinate 2,280 of OOFJ01028445.1, forward strand.
AACTGAAATGAATCTGATATTTGCGTTGATGTTATTCTGCGCCAATGTAGGTAAGGATAGATGGCAAACCCAAAGTTTGACTTAATCACTAATCAAAGTTCTAACTCAGTATACACAGATGCAGCTTTTTCTTCTTCTTTATTATAACTCATTGCCTTGTCATCAATGGGACTGGGTTAGATATTTTGGCTTGTGATTTTGACACAGTTTTGGATTTCATCACATAGGGAAATAAAATGCAGCTTTATCTTGCTTTTCAATTTGGCGCTGAGCTCCATGTGGCTTTCAGTTTTGTGCATGTTTTACTTGGTGTCCTGGTAGGCCTAATGCTATGCGCTGCTATCATCTTTTGGAAACCATTCTTTAATGTAAGGTATTAAGCAACTCAAGCGAGCCTATTTGCATAGAAGCATAGTGGTTATTGAAGGATTTGTAATCATTGGCGAAGAATGACTGACTTGAATTCCAGACGTTTTCTGACACCCGTCAAACAATACTACACTCCTCGCAACTCATCACAAGAGGATCAAGACCCTCTGACCTCAAGAGTTTTAATTCCTCCCATCCCTTCTTTGTGTCGCCCTTCCTATGCTGCCATTTTTATTGGTGTGTGTCATACATCGATTCTGTGACTCATTTGCCTCTCTCTCTCTTTCTCTCTTCTCTGTTTGTCCTCCAATCTCTTTATGTTTTTCATTTTCTAATTCTGCCTCACGTGTCTCTGACATGGCTTACATACATGCTCATTCCTTAAACACATCTTTTTCCACTTCCTGGTTGTTGTTGTTTTCAACTTGATCCTGCCTTCCCCACTTGGCACCCCCAAACTATTTCCTTTGTGTCACATGCTTTCTTCTATTATTCTGTTGTTCTTGTCTTTCTTTCACTATACTCTCATAACTCCTTACTATATATCCATTGTTTGCCCTATGTATTTCCCGTTACATACCACACGAATGGATCATCTTTTCATCCTCTCTCATATACCTCCCATTGTCCACTGAATGGCCTTTTCTCCTTCGAACCATCACTCCTCCTCCCCCTTCCCTCTCTCTCTGTCTCGCTAGGAAGCCCAGCTTTCCTCCCTGGGTTCAGCAAACCCCGGTGTGAACACAGAAGGTGGAGGGGGAGGTGTTGGTCAAAGAGGAGAAGTGAGCAGCCATCACGGCCGCAGAGTATCTCCCTCAGCCGTCTCCTCCGACAGCCCCCCCCACAATGGAGATCTCCCCCAAACCTTCGACCCTCCCTCTCTGCCCGCTACACACCAGTCACCTACACAGAATGGAGAGCTCCGTGGCAACCAAACATCCTCCCCCATGACAACCTCAAAGGCAACAGGAATCCCAGCAACGGCAACGGCAGGCATAGCAGAAGCAGGGGGAGTAGGTCAAACACAACACTAAAGCCAAATCAGAGAGAGATGACACAATTAGAAGGAAAATGCTGCTCCCGCAAACCCTTCCCATCCCATTTAACGAGACAATATTGCTGACATACTATTTGGCCAAACAAGAGAGAGAAGAAAAGTGTGTGGGAAAGAGATAGTTATTGTACGTGCATTGCACATTAACACACCACAAAGGGCTCTTTATCAGACACTTGTCTTTTTGATGCTTAACCGAGCTTGGTCAGTATCACTCTTGCAGGACAAGATATGGTACCCCTTCAAATACTGTATACTGTTTGAATAAGCAGTTGACATACAGGTACATAGTTGCCAAACCAAGCCGATATGTGAACATCTGCTTTATGTCGCTCATCGCCTGTTTGTGGTCCATGAATAAGATTAAATGTGAGGAACAAGCACTATAGAATGTCTTGCACCCCAAAGACTTCTCAGTAGCCATTAGCCATAAAAGTACTATGAGCCAGCTCACTGGATCCCTTGATTCCCACGGATGCGGGCAAATCATTATTTATCTTTGTCCTGAATATGCCAGCTTGCAAATAGAGGCCTGACATCAGTGGCTATGAGGAACACCTTGTCGTGGTGGGGCAGTGACAGTCAACGAAGAAAGCAACAGTGTCACCTTCCCGATCTTTTATCCTGACTTTATTTCTATATTATCATTCTGGCAACCTGCCGTAGCAGGATTGTAAGACCGTATCATTGTTTTGCAAGGGGGACTGACTGGGAGATAAGATTGCTGTAGTTCCATTTGTTGTCACTCCTCCAACTGGATGGCATGATGTCCCTTTAGCCTGATTTGTGCGTCGGCGACGAAGTGCCACATGACTCATCACTCCACAGAAATAACGATGCGCTGCGTCAAAGCTTTTTTTTCAGTTGAAACTGTTCTTTTTGTCAAGCAACACGTCACACAATACTTGTCGCAGAAGCATAGCTCAAGCTTCATAACCACTGATAACAACTCTCCAAAACATTGTGTGTGACAGGTCTCTGTGGAGATGTGATTAATGTCGTCTGGCTTCCTTAGTGCCTTTGAGTGTATTTCAACAGGGTCTTAAAAAACAAAAACGTATAGAGGTAACAAAGGGAATCCAACTTAGCATTTCTTGTAAGCTGGACAAAAAGGCTGAAAGTGTGATAGAATTTTGAAGGACAAAATGTATGGAAATACGCATAGACATTTTGGTGTTTTTAATCTAAGGGACTTGTTATTGGACTGAGCTTGTGCAGTTTTTCTCTTCTCAATCTCAGAACCGATATGTGATCTACTGGTGCTAAACAGAAACAAATGGTGCCATTTCCAATATTGTCTGTGTCGAACATAGCACTGCCTCTTTCATTCTTCACTCATTTTCTTTCTCCAGCTGTCTGTCTTTGCCAAGGCATTGTTTTCAATGTTTGTATGTGTCTACATGTTTGTCATTTGTGCTCCCCTCTGTTGCTGTATATCTAATGGGGTAGTGCGGTCTACATATTTAGGTTATGTGGGAGAAAATGAAAGAAAGAAACCTCCTATACAATCTCGGACTTGATATTCAGTAAATAAAAAAACTGTCTCTGTGGAGATGTAGTGTGGCCTGGAAATTGAAGGATATGTCATTGCAAATAACTGTCACTGAGTTATTTCAATTCGGCAGTAAACTATTTTATTTGCCCTTAAATATTTATTGCTTTTATTTTCTTTGGCATGATTTAGTGTCAGTTACACTTGCCATGGCATAGCTCTCAGTTATAACAGTGCTGATCTTTGGAGATAGAATCAAGCTGCTTTGAATGAAATGGAGAAAATACAGGAGTTACTGTATTGAGAAAATGTCCCATTTGAAAGGTGTCAATTGTGTTGAGGGTACCGGAGATCATGTAATCACAGCATTAGTACTTTATTAGGGATAAAACTCCAGGATGACATTTACAACATTACAAGTTTGAGTAACTTGGTTGTAAACCAAATATGTAATGCTAGCTAAATGTAATGGCAGTATTTTGTGTACTGTGTTACAGTACCATAATTATCTCTTATTTTGGGTAGTTACCACATATTTCGAATAATTTTAGAGCAGTTCACAACATGTTAATTTTGAACAAACATGTTATATCTAAGGAGAGGAGAGGACAGTTTATTTTTTGCTGTAGCCAGTAATTCTAGCCATCAAGTGCCTGGAATTTGGCCAATTACACTAGTCAGTCATCCTACAAATCTCCAGGAGATGGTAAATATAAACCTGTTAAACCCTAAAATACTTTGTTGACTGGAGTCCCCCTATGCCCCATTAATTATCCCCCTCTACACCAAATATCTTCACAGAATATAGCATGATGTTTGATCTTGTAGATTGGCTCATTTCATTCATCCCAGAATTAGGGACACACGTGGTTAAGAATATAAGGCCCTTGATGATTATGATAATTTGAAAAAGACTACAAAAAGTGCAGTTGGGAATAGTTAAACTAACTACCAATAGAGCATTTGAATAAAAAATTACAGCTACGATAGCAAAAGTACTAATAATAACTCAAACAAATATGGCATTTTTTGCTCATACCATAAAGAATGAATTGTCTATATTTTGAGCATGTTGAAACGGGAAACTTCAGGTAATCACTTTCATTCCAACATAGATGTAACGTTTTTTTAAATGAATTCCTAAACTAGTCATATTGTATGTCTGCTGCTGAAACATCAGTCTTTGAATTATTTGTAATGTGTTGTCATACCCTTCATTTTGTGTATGAACTGTCCTCTGTAAACTTTGTTTGGATGTGAAACTGTTTTCGTCTTTGTAGCCTCACACTGGTGGCATGCTGCAACAGGTTGTTTGTTGTAACTGGAATCAAGAACCGTAGAAGAACTTCACCATATCTTTGGCCATTTCTCTTTTGAGAAGATTTGTCACTGTCAAAATGGCCACTAGTGTTTCGTATACATACAGGTATATCAGTGAGGGATTGATTAAGCACTTATGAAGCAGAAATGGTGAAATTCCCAGAGTGAACAATATACAATATACCGCTGAACCACCAAATCTTAATGTTAGAAATTCTACACAGGGAAAGTTCTTTTGTTTATTTTATTTTATTTTTTTGTCGTCTTCTATTTTGTCATGACAGCTTGTAGGGCTACATTTCTTCTTGTGAAAGCACTTGTGTCATTGAAAAACACTGAAGAAATCATCAGGCTAGATTTTAACATCACTGTATTGTGGTAGAGTAGGACATGAGGTGACATGAGTCATGATTGAGAAATGAATATTGCTATGAAAATACCTCAGTGACATAAGATTGAAAGTCTCAGGTAAATAAGCAGTTGCCTCAGAATTGAACACACAACTGAAAAAGATAACTCCATCTTTGGAAAGACTAGTACCATCATTATAGTTGGACTGACTATAGAATGAAATCTCTTAGCTATGCTTCAGTAATACCTGATCAAGCACCTGCCCCGATCCTTCTCTCTCTGTCTCCCTTTTTTTTCTCCCCTTAGCCACTCACAAAGCTTCGTGGAGGACAATCTGGAACCTAATTGGCTGGGCCGCCACGGGAAATCCACCGGGTGGCACGGTCAAATATCAAGAGCCCTCTCTCGTGACGCGATTGGCTGACACAGGGAGAACTTGGGGCATTCGTCCCATTCTATTTGCTTAAAGGATGGTGCAGAGCCCCAGCGAACCATGTAAGGATATGCTGGGGTTGTTTTTTTAACCCTTCTTTACTTGGGCCCTCTCTCTCTGATTGGAAAACTGGATTTTTAAGAGTTTACGCCTTCTGATTAGATGTACGATTTTCTTTTTGAAGATAGGCCCAACAATGTAACAATATTTGTTGGCCTGTCCAGCATGCGAAGAAGCTATGCAGAACGTTCAATCAATAGAATGGAAAGAAGAAGCAAAGGAAGGCACATTGCTCCAGAAAGAGAGGGAGTTATGTTGTACTGTAGGTGAGGTGTATTTCAAAGGTGCTTGACTTTTCTTTCTTTTTTTGTAGAAACCCATTTATTTTTAACCACTTAAACACTGGCAGAATTTTATAGACAAATGATAGACAATCTACAAGCTTTACAGCTCGTGTGCTTGTAGATCAGCTATTTCTGTAATAATTTAGAAAACTTCATGGATCAGCGTTTAAGTGGTTAAAGCATTTATTTTCCTCTCTCATAGTCTCTTCACACTACAATATGATTACTGTTCATCCATTTAGTTTTCATCTTTCAATGAATTTTAAAGCATTACTTGACCACCTCCCTTTCAGATTTTCAATACTTTCTGAATTTATAGTTTTAGCTGTTTTATTTGAATCTCTTTTGGACTTTTATTTAAAGAATACTAAATATGCACAGCCTACACAAGTGAAACTGCTTAAACAAAATCGTAATTCATTGAAAACTTTGAAAACTGGACAGAATGTTGATATTTATATTTATATGATACTGTTTATTGTTACCATAGTAGAAGAAATACTCTACATCAGAAATCTTCCGGAGCATATATTTATTTCTTGATAAAGATAGAATCGTCTATCTAAAGGAAGTTCACAACCCCATTTTATATGAACCAAGTTTTTCTTATTAAGACAATCTTATGGAACTTTGAGGAGAATCATTGTTCTAGGACTGTGACAAAAGGGATTAACTTGTGTTTTACCTGCTCCCCTTACAACGTTTTGCACGTTGCTGTGACTTGTGCTCTTGATTACATACAACTATTCTAAGATTGAATAAGAAAAGAAAAACTTGGATGGACGATGTTTTTTCGCCCAACAATCGCCATGGAGCTCTCCATTTATGGACGATCTGAAACCCTTTGGATGAGGACATTCTTACCATCTGATTTCAGTGATTTGTATCTCAAATCTACTATCTGTCTACAGCTTATCTGAGCAGTGATTAACTGATGGATTATCAGTTTCAGTGTAACCATTTCACAGAATTCTGGAGTTAACTTAGTTATGAAACTCCTCTTTGATTTCTTTGAATGGACTCCACTGATCCCAACCTGAGTTGATAATCCCTGACATTTCCACCGCTGCATAGTAAATTACTCAGTGTTCATTTACCCATTTGTAACTTAGAAAGTGTACGAATCAGGGTCCACTTTGTTCCATTTGCACACTGTCAGAGTTAACGAACACTGAGGATTTACAGTGTAATCACTTGGATATGACAGAGAGAGATATATTAGAGGTTCTGTTTAAATGAGTGAATGTGTGGTGTATATAAAGTGTGTGTATCAGATACATCTTTCAGATCTTTGTGTATATACTGGGTAAATGTGTATATACTGTATGGTATGTCTATGTGTATATACTGTTTGATTGTATATGCAGAGTGTACAGTTATTTTTTTCCTCTAATGTTTCTCTCTCTGTGAATATGTTTCCTCAAGTTACCAACATTGAGGCATGGATAGGTTTTAAGCGTATGGACAGTTATTAGAGGCACCTTCTGCACAGACTCACAAAATATCAGCAAGGTCTGTCAGTTATGGTATCTGTATTCTTGAAGCTCTCTACAAGAACCAACTCACATAATACTTAAGCTTGCACTCATTTTCTGTCCAACTAAAAGCTTTTTTTAAAGTAGATTTGAGTGGCTGAGCAATGTTTGTACATATATAGAATAAGACAATATTTCCAGAAACCTCCATCTGCATTTCTTTGAAATTCTTGAACTGTTTAAGTTCTTGCAGTATCTGATTTCAGTTTAGGTTCCTACAATATATGTTTGCAGTGGTTGTCTTTCAGAGTTATATATTTATTCTGACAACCCTTATATATTCCTTGAAATTTAGTTCCCCAAATTCTGCCTATCATGGAGTCCTCTAACCTCTTGTCAGCTGAAGATTTGGTTAAGATGGCTATCCTTCCATGATGATACAGTCATTGTTTGTCATTGCTTGTTTTCGTATACAGCCTAATTTACACTTTGTCGTATGACTGCATCACACACTAAAAGTAATTGGTTTTCCAGAGAAGAATCTGTTATTTTCCTGCAAGTGATGCAGTCAAATGACAAAGTATAAATTGGGCTTTAGTCCTAATTAAGTAAATGTGCCTCCCCCTTATACCCTTCACTAACCTTAGACCTGTCAATTCTGCTGGTCAATCATTTACATACCTGTTGACAAGCCATAGCCCCGCCTAACCCAAACTCCTCTGTTGTTGTTTTGAAAAGGACAGACATTTGGGGATTTTGTGTATATTAATGGAAGAGTGATGTTGAAGAGTGTATTACAGTTGTATATGGATTTGTTATGAATGTGGATATTCTGATCAACAAATTATTATTGTAATAATAATGATTATTGCCACTTTGATTTTGTTGATAATTCCTTTGATGCAGTTGATGAAAATTCCACCATTTTTCTTTTTGAATAAACCGGAATTTATATTTTTCGGGTGGGTGAATCTTGGACATAGAAATACGTAAATAAATTAATAAATAAACAATTACATTCTTAATTTGTTGTCAAACATTGTAATGTAACGTATATAGTGTCTGTAGTGTCTTTATGCCATGGACATTTCAGTACACATACATGCTGATGAACCTATAACTGATTATGGTGACGCCATGACCTTTCCTTTAGTTCCTATGCATGCGCAGGCCCTCTTTCAACCAACTTGCACACAAAATATCTCAAAATCAAAAAGAAGGCCATTTTGTTGAGCAAATTCCTGCTCGCAGATTAACTCTGACCATTTAGTGGTCCAATGATGTATCATCGATCTAGTGCCACCCTCATCCCCGATGTCACAGTAAATGTGACATGCTGTCACAACTAAGATCCCTGATGTTATCAATATTGGCCAGCAACTCTACATCTGACCTCAAACCCTTAAACCCTAACCACACCAAAGGGCCGAGACGGTTTTAGTGCTGTCCCTGCGGTGTGATATGTCCTGTTGCACGCTGACATAGCCTGGCATGGACCAGACTAATATCACTGTGTAGATATTGGATTTTTTCCCTGTGGCAGTTTAGGCTGGTTTCCAGGCTAACGCTGGTCGTCCCTAGTGATTCAACGCATGGAATTCAATGGACCAAACCACGCCAAAGGGTCAAGACGGATTTAGCATTAACTCCTTGCAACCGTTTGGACCCAAGGAGTTGCATGGTGACCCTTTGGTGTGGTTAGGGCTTTAGATCTCCATATACTATGGTTATATGTCAGAACTTGTTCTGACATTCCAGATGTTGATCTTTCCCCATCCATCCTTCCTCTTCGATGTCTCCCTTTTGACTGATACCTCTCCATTCAAAATCTAGACGGCCCTGCTCCAAAGATATTAGTGCAGCTGTGCCCGGCAGCCGGCGAAAGCTCAGTTCTCAACAGACCTGAAAATGTATGCCCAGTCCTACCTGGGTCCTCATCAAACCCTGTACACTGATGATATGATAGATGATAGATCTTTATTGTCACTGTAACATGTACAATGTAACATGTACAACAAAATTAAAAGTGCCAACCAATCAGTGCATCAGATGACTAAAAACATGAAGCTAAAAATATATACAACAAAACACACATAACAATACTTCTTGTTATTGCACAACCCCCATAGAATATTTATTGCACAATAAACATGTACAGTAATTGCAGCTGTTATTGCACAAACCCTCATTGCACTTAAAAGACAGCAGAAAACTCAAGAGAATGTCCCCGCTACTACCCATATAGATGTCTATAGGGAGCTGACCTGTTCTGAAATTCCATATGTTGATCTGACCTAATCAAACCCTGTACACACTCAGGCTCCTTATATGGCCAGTACAGAATTCATTCCTTATTCCAGGTTGACCTGACCTCATGCCAAAGTGCCAGCGTTCGCCCAGCATTCCGCCGCCAACGAGGCGGAATGCGTGCTAAAGGGTGAGGTCGCTTCTCACCCTTAGGTGTCTTATCTTACTGGTCTATCTGGTCTATCTAAAGGCAGAAATAGCAAGACATCAAAAAAGCAACTTCCATCTTTTAATCATTAAATACAAAAAAAAATCATTATATAGCTGAATACATTATCCCAAGAAGACAATGAATCTCTCTCTCACGCACGCACGCACACACACACACACACACACACACA
>OOFJ01028449.1:6329-17222 GCA_900323375.1 Benthosema glaciale
CATAGGCCGCAGATTACTATTAAAACCTGCAAAACTTGTCAGTCAGTCCGTCCATTATGCCACCATATGGCCGTCAGTCCGTCACACCTCGTGACACGTCATGCCACCATATATGGCCATCAGTCCATCATGCCTCGTGACACACTCCATATGGCCATCTCCAAGATCACGACACTGACCTCTTCAAACCCTGGATAGCCATACATGGAGAAGACTGGTGGTCAGAAGTTTGATTATGCTCTCTGCAACTTTGTGTTCAGATACGTAACACTGCTGTTAGTGTCTCTTCGCTGGAGAACCTACCATCCGTGTTTTGTGTTGTCTGTATGTGAACTTCTCATAAGATCACTTCATGGTCACCAAGGGGCAAGGGCTGTGTTACTGAGCAGCATGCCTTTATCTTTTGTTTAAAATCCTGTTATTGTGACCGTAGGTCGCAGTTTACTATGAAAACAGTCAGTCAGTTCGTCCATCACGTCTCGTGACACGCTCCATATGGCCTAATACAGAATTCATTCCATATGTGCGTCTGACCCCATCAAACCCTGTACACTCAAGACACTGCCCCTGCTGCCACCATATCATTTTATTATTCTTATTTTTTTTCTTAACTTGTTTTGATTTTGACATTTGTAGTGTGGTTTTGTATCGTCTTATGTGTTTAATTTGATCTTTTATGCCTTTATTTTCCCCATTGGTATATTCTAAAGTCTGACCTACCTGTCTGTGACCTGTGACCTGTCTGTAGTGAGACTGTACATTTCTCTCATGCCAGGCCAGTGCACATCATCAATCAAATGAAACTACTACGGTAGTAAAGCATGTTGGGGCTTGTTGTATACCAGAATGTCTCTCTCGACCACAAAATCTAATTAGAATTCAGAATGAAAGAAAGACTTTGAAATTTTTGCATAAGTTATGACGTTAGTGTCTTGAATTAATGCATTTGTTTTTGTCTGTAGTTTGAACACATCTATATGGCTATGTACAGTTGTACACAGGCTCACACCCATATGAACATGCCGTTTTGAACTGTGTGTGTGTGTGGGGGGGGGGTGTGTGTGTGTCAGTATTTAAGCAGTGGTGAAACATTCTGCACCCCATACTCCCTGCATGACCATGGATCCTAGAGCTGTACTGCTGCTCCTGTGCTTGTGTGCTATAGCCATCCCTACCACTGAAGGTAAGCACCTACAATCAATCTGGATTTTAAAATGTGGAAACATGTTTTCATTTGTGAAAGACAATCATTCAGATTACGGTATGTTTAGTTCTAAAATGTGTAAACTGCATGCGTTTGTATGTGCTGGCGGGGGGTTGTACAAGGTGAATTTTGATATAATGCCCATACTGGTGATGGATTTTCTCTTGATGTCAAACAACACAAATTAAGCAGTGAGATAATTTAAATACGCTTTTGGATCACACTACCTCTGCGTGTCCACAATTGGTGAATATAAGAGCAGACAAGAGTTTAAAAGTTATAACATGTATTTAATCAAATTGCAGAAAGTTAAAATGATTACAGATTGAATAATAGAATGAATATAAATGAATTACAGACCGAGATCTCTGGGCGTAAGTATAATCTCCCTCACACCAATACATTGTCAATGATGGGCAAGGCATGAAGTTTGCGCATCTTCTAACTGTCCCTCGCCCATTTTTATACATTAACAAATGCAATAGGTGAATTCCAGTGAATCATCCTTTCTGTGCGTCCCCTTCTGGGAGACTTCTGCTTTTCCTTGGGGTGACATATCGGTCATACATATGAGATGATGAGATGAGATTAAATTTATTGTCAATGTACAGTACAGTTACAGTACAGTACAGTACAGTACAGTACAGTACAGTACAGTACAGTACAGTACAGCGAAAGGTATATCATTGCAACCCAAAGAGAAAGAAAAAAACATGGAAGTTGTCATATCATCACAGGACCGTAGCACCGCTTGACCATCTGGACTTTCCATTACGTAATATCCCTTGTCTTCTCTATTGTTGTTTGTTACTTCATATGTGGTATTGAGGGGGATTTTTAGCTCTGTGATGAAATAATGATTCCAGTTAGCAAGCACAGAAGGTCAAAGGGTTAATCATGGATAACAATATCCTATCATAGTCATATTTGCGAACGCAGTGAGCACTTACTTACTATGTCAGCCAGGCAGAAATGTCCGTGTGTGTCACGCTCAGGTCACGCTGCGGTGAGGGCGCAGTTGCACCAAACCAAATATACAAAATAATTTTGACAGACTTCAAATACACTGCGTTTGCTTCACACATTCATGTGTCTTACTTGTAATCAGTAAAACTATATAATCAAACTATGCCATAACTACTTGCCAATTCTTAAGATTAATTAACAGGCTTAGGCAACAAAATGAAAATAATATAAATGAAGGATTGCTCAACAAACCAACAGGCCATCACTGGCAACATTTTTACTTTTGCTGAATTAATCCAGTAATCATACAGTCCATTTTATCACTGTTAAACCTGGTTTCACAAGCTGACATTCAACTGACTTGCAAGTGACAATACCTGTCATGTTCAGCTGGCCGTTTAAAGTCTTGTGTTTGCCATTAATATATTGGTTGATTGCTGTTTTCTTTTTTCCCCCATGTATTACTGTTTAAAGCTTTCACATTAGCAGATACCCCTTTAACCTCAACTAGCTCCCAGGAATATCCTCAAACCTTGACCTATCCTAAACATGTCATTGTTTTCACTTGCATTGTACCACCAAAATGAACCCAGATGATTCTAATCTCTTTTACCCTATCCCTATTGTAGGTGGTATCCCAAAGTGCTGTACGGATCTCACAAAAATCCGTTTCTCTACACAAATGCTGTCTAAGGTTGAAAAATGGGATATGCAGCAAAGCAATGGTGCCTGTGACATCAAAGCACTTGTGTAAGTTGCAAAGACAACACAAAGTCAGGTCATCACAGTGCTTATGTAGATATCACACACATTAAAGTAGCTTCTGTACTTTATGATAAGCTTACTAACACAGTGATGAAGAACAAATTGCTCTGCTAAATAATTGTAACTTGTGTCTTATCTGTATTCACAGACTGTATTACAGGCACTTGGATAAGCCTGTGTGTGCCCATCCCAAACTCCACGCAAGGCTGCTGAAAGCACAGCTTCTCAATGGCACAAAACAGAAGATTTAGTGGAGTGTGTGTGTGGAGAAGATAAATAATCTTCCATACACTGGTATAGACTGGTTTCCTTTCCATTTATAAGACTTTGTATTTTACAAACTGTTGGGCATGTTTTCCTTTATATTGGTGATTTATCGTGTGATACTATAACGTTATAACTGTGGCTCACTGCTTTACTTGTATAATCAATGACATAAAGATATATATTTGTAATCAAAATGTATTAAATCTGAATATTATCCAAATGCCTCTGTTTGAAGAACATGTCTCCATTTTTAGAGGAAATTATATAAGACACAGTAAGACAACGTCTAGCCTAATATTAGTTTTACTTATTTTAACAGAAAGTTGTCAAGGGTACAATAATTTGTACCCTTGATATTTTTATACATTTACTCAAGTACTGTACTTTAAGTAAACTTTGGAGGTACTTTTTTTTTACTGGCAAATATTGTACTTTTACTCCACTACAACTATTTGAAAACTTTAGTTACTTACCAGATTTTGATCAATGATCGTCCATTTGAACATAGCAGATCTAAAAGCTCACAATGCGTCGCAACGCAACTTTTAAATAAATGTTTTATACATTGAACTCGTAAAATGGGACAATGTACTTTTAGTACTGTAAGTATAATTTGAGTTTTGTATCTTGAATACAGGACTAGCCTACTTGTAACAGAGCATTGCAGAATTGATACTTTTACTTTAAAAAGTATGCTATATGCTTTATTATTTTATGTTTATGATCACAACGTATAACCAATGTTAAAAAATACTTTGTCAAACTGCACAGGATCCTGTCATAACAGAATATGTGTTTTTCTATGTACACTGTTTTCTGTAAAGTGTCACCTTGAACGATAGCAATGGAAAATGGCCTAAGATGTGACAACAATGAGTGAACAAACTATGGCCACAATGATAAAGAGACAACCCGGGTTGAGTCATTCAAGGACTCAAAGTGAGTGGAGTCAAAAAGAAACTTCAGACCGACTGTTGCCGGATGACAAACACTATGACAACTTTCTATGATATGATATTTCATCCAACGGCCGTCTATGTTATGATGTTTGTTCTATGTTCATTTAACAACTGTGAACTGACATGTTGAACATTTCCTTGGTATAAAATGCTTATATGCTTGATTTTATATTATTCAGTGATTCATCTTGTAGCATTTGGATACTTCTCTCTGCAACTGTAATGCTCTCTGAAACTGAACTAAAGATCCAACTTGAGTGATATACTATATTTTTGGTGCCAGTGTGTCCAATTCTTTCAGGTTCTTTCAACCTCTATTTTTCTTTGGGTTGAATATTTTCATATCTTGCTTAAAGGTTTTTAAAGGGAACTTTAAGGTTTAACAGGTTTCTGTTGGCTAACATTTCAAAGCTAACATTTACTTCTGTCAGTATATGACTAGTCTTGGGTTCCCAGATTGGTATATGACTAACATCACTGTCATCTTGTCAAGACACCTGCACCATTAAGAAAGATGAAGATATAGTCACTCAGAGTAATGACATCAGTTTATTAGGACTAATTGAATTGATTCCATGCCAGGACCTTTAAAGATAGGTATTACCGTATTTTTTAGTAACATAAGCTTTTGATTGAATAAAGGCTTCAATCATCATTATGGAACCTAAACTGATCTTGTCTACACTTGCTCTAAAAACACTGGTGGATGGGTTTCTGAAGTGCCCACAGCCCTCATATGAGATACAAACTGAATAGAAAAGAAATGGTGGTATTTTATCATGAACATTAGTGGAGGACCAATTATATTAAGATTGAAAAGTGGTGAAGTTGTCCTTTAATGTTTATCAGGAAAGGAAGTAGCCGGACCGGCCTAGTGGCCCGGGCACCTAGGCTGGTAATCCAGCCTGACAACATGTCGCAGGTTGGAGTCCTGAACGCGACCAACTTTGAGTGTCTTCCCCCCCATTTCTCTCCCCGTTCCCTGTCAACCGTGTTTCGTGTGTCTATCAATAAAGGCAAAAAGCCCCAAAAATATATATAAAAAAGGGAAAAAAATAAAAAGAGGAAGTAGCCAGGGCCCAGGACTCTCATGCTTGTATAAAAATAAGTTATTTTCATGATGTTTCAGTCAGGCTGAATTTAAATGTATGAATGTCCAATTTTATGAACAATGTGACAGCCAATATCGTCAAAACTAAAATGTGTCTCGATGAAGACAATACAGAGTAAGGTGGTTCATATTAAGTCATCAACAGTGAGTCTTGGCACCTGGCATAGCTGTTTCGATCTGATATTTCCAAGCATAAAATCATCTTTGGTCAAATTAACTGTTTAAGCTTTTGTCAAAACATGGCCAGATGAATATGCTTCAGGTCCCTTGAAGACTGGCTTGAATCTGGTCTGTGCTGCTGTGAGCCTGTGACACGTGTTAAGACAGGTTTCTCCATGGGGTGCATTATTGTGTATCAGAGAACATTGCCTGAAGTCTTACCACTCTCAATTGTACCTCTCACTTTGCTTTTGGCGATCAAATAACTTGGGTTCTAGCCGAGACTGTTTCATCAGTTATGGAGTGTTGACAATCTAGTATGCTTGAAGCAAACGGGTAAGAAAATGCACTAAGAAAACAAATGATGGGGACATTACCAAAGAAACTGTTGTGCACAAAACATGTCCCAGCAGCTGACTTTTATGTTCCTGCCAAGAGGTTATTGTAGTGTCAATGTTTCCAAGCAATTACTCATTCATTACAGTAAAAGTAAAAATTGGAGGTTTTGAGTTGGCAAGCAATTATTCATAATTAATTGCTCATAATTATGTCATAATAACAGCAAAAATGTAATCCCCATCCTTCTCCCTGAACCTACAGTTATTAAACAGAAAGATCAAACCTGTGTGAGGGGCGCTCTTATCATCGTACATCATTATGTAAAATAGACCCTATGCCTATTTGCTCAGCCACATACAGTATGACGTAAAATTCTCCATTCATTGTCAATGGGAATTTAATCTTTGTGTAGTACAAAAATAGACACTAAGCCGATTTGCTTGGACACATATGACATACATAGTATGTAGGAGGTGCTAGCTCCCCTCAAAAACAAAAGAAAATGTAGGGTTAATTATTTTTGTGTGTGTGTTTTTGAGGGGCCCCTCCTATGTCCAGATTTGAAGGTTTGTGCAAACACAATTAAACATTGAATTACATTGACAATGAATGGCCAGCTCTGAGTGATTGAAGATGAAGGTGAGGACGCAAATTGTGATTGGCCGGAATGAGATGATGTATAAGAGTGCCCCTCACGTATTCACACGGGTGTCTTTTTTTAAATGAAAACTGCAACTGAAACCTGAAAGGTTTACAATTTTGTGATGTAGTAGCCTATGGCAATTGCTTTCACAGTTAAAGAACAAAATTACAGGGGGTGCAGTTATCCTATTCCATCCATCCACCTACTTCTACCTACCAATCATAGCCTATTAAATCTGAAGGGGTTTAGACTTCCACTTCGTTAAACCTGAGGAAGAGAAGGCACAGATAGAGAAACTGTTAATAGGTTTAAGTTGTGTTCAGCTGTTTATCAGCTCGACATTTGCAGAACATATTTATCAGATATTATGCAATAGCATCCTCTAGTGGACGTTGGAACCATGGTTGGAACACAGACCACACAAACTATAACCTCTCCCTGGATCTACCTGTTTACTGTATTAATATATCAAACGCTTGATGTAGCCTATTATATTACGTGCTACATACATCAGACATAATATATATATGTGCAATTAAAGGTCCAGTTAGCGGTTACTTAGTTAGGACACTTCTGAATTATTATGTAATAAACTTGAGGTCCGCCCTCTTTCCGTCAGCAAACAGACCCAGTCAGAGAACAAGGAACAGGAATTACTTTCAAAAAGTCGGTAGCTGACAGACAACAATCATGTCTGTCACACATTCTCCAGAAAATGTACACTCCGGATTACTCAAAATATCATCTGCTTTATTTTACGCCTTTAGTTCGTTTCTCATTACTGTAGTAAACAAAACTGTTCTGACCAACTTCAGGTAGGTTCATCATGATGTAACCAACGGATACTACAGAATAGTCTGTCAGTCGGTGGCGGTGCATAGCACTAACGTTACGTACCCATGTTGATGTTGGCAGTCAGCCTGTTTCATTACTGTGTGTGGACTAATTAAATATTATTTTTACACAATAGATTTCCTTCATACATGTGCCTAGGGATTGGACAGGTAAGTTAGCTCTCTCTCTCTCTCTCTCTCTCTCTCTCTCTCTCTCTCTCTCTCTCTCTCTCTCATTCATATTACAGTCTGTGCCAGCAAGTGATGATTCTTATGGTTTTCAGATGATCACCACCATTGTAGTCCTTTATGCTGCCAAAATGAACCAAACGGTTCAGTTTCAAGATTTTGACAGAAGCGTTGTCTTTAAAGTAAGCATTTTCATTTCAATGTATTGTAATGTAACCTCACATTTCAGGCATTGGTGTGTTGAGTACCTCAAATACTTATCTTTCTTGACACCCATTCTTGACAGATTTTTCCTCTCCCCTTACTATATCTTGGGAACCATATAACAGGCCTCGCAAGCACCAAAAAGCTAAGGTGACCCAATAATTTATTTCTTCAACTTCCAACACAAGACAACTGATGATTTTAGTCAATTTTTGGATTGCTGTTGTTAATTTGTCCATTGTTTACAGCTTACCCATGTTCACAGTATTAAGGAAATTCACCATATTGATGACAATGATCATGGAAGCTTTCATATTAAGGTTGGTGATCTTTATAGTTTTGAACCACATATATTTTATTTGATCCCAAAGCGTATTATGATAACTATGAACAAGTGAGAGTATGAAAGGCTGGATCTATGGTACTTTACCTTTACATTTTAGTCCACTGATGTTTTTGGTTTGTTTTTTCAAGAGTACATTAGAACAAGCTTATTCTTGCAAACAGTCAAAAGTAAGAAATGCTGCACGTCAAATCGATTTAACAAATAGTCAAATACAGAATAGTTTGAGAAGGAGAAGTTAAACAGGGCCAAGGAGAAGAGTGAGAAACCCCTTTAAAATACATAAACCTGTTTAACTGCAAGTGTTAAACAGGTTTATGTATATGTGAGAGGTGATTTCAGGTTTTTTCCCACTCTACCTTCTGCTTTTGAATTGTATGCTTCTTTTCTCTTTTTTCAGGAAAACATTTCCCAGCCCTCTTGTCTACTGTGTTGTGACCATAGTCTTTGGGGCATTGGTTGCTGCAAGGTACTGTTCTTTGTTTCTCAACCAGACTCGATCATCCAAGAATAAATGTTTCTATTAATTTATTTTGTATTATTTAGGAAACAAGAGCTTTTCCAATAACATATTGGAACAAAATGTTATGGCTGTGCTTTACCTTTCACTTCTCCATCTGTCATATAATTTAGTTCTGACCTGGCCTTCGATGTTGGGGCTTATACTTTCATCCTGCTCAACGATGCCTTCACTGCTGCCAACGGTGTGTACACCAAGCAAAAGCTAGGGACCGAGGTAAGGTTCCCTGCATGTTCAGAACAGAGAGTATGTCATATGATCGAAGAACGGTCTCCCCACATTCAGAAATCATCCAGTAAATTACTTTTTATGTGAGTAGGGAATAAGCCCACCCTGGAATGCTCACCCAAAAGTGCCACCTAAAAAATGGCGAGGATACTTAATCAATATCATCAATATAATGTAATTTCCCAGTTAAAGGGGAATTGCACCCAAAATTATTTTCTCACCTTTATAAGTAGGTCCCATGAAGACTCATCCAGGTGTTTTCACATTAGTCCCTTTATAGTGTTTTCCCCAAATCCCTCCTAGCCCCTCTGCAGATTATTATTGCAGCCAAGGGATCCTAACTCTTTTCTGCCTTTAAAAGCTGCTCAAAACTCATAAACTTGGCATCTATGGAGACGTTATGATGTGTACAGTCATATTTAGTGATGGGAGATTAATCGGCAAACACATCGGTATCGGCCAATTTGAGTTATTTTTAGATTAATCAGTATCGGTAATCGGTATCAATCAGGCCGATTAATTAATCGGTCCCATTAATCGGTCTGTCTTTACAGATAAGCACGCCCAAAGTAACAGCTTGAACAGATCTATAAGCTCACAATAATAAATATAAAGGTATTAAAGTTAAATTTCACTTGCCTAAGCCTACAGTGCATAGACCCTTATACATGTATTTTTTCAATACAGAATGAGATCATATCGAATCGGTAATATCGGTTATCGGCCGCAACACCGATTAATTATATCGGATATCGAGATCGGCCAAAATTTCTCATCGGCACATCCCTAGTGTTCTTGTCCCCGTTCACTTGCCATAGTTGTGTTTTCTATCTGTGTCTACCAAGTCAATTTTCATTTCAATTCAATTCAAAGATCTTTATTGGCATGAGAAAACAAACGTTTACAACAAACAATAATAGTCAACAAACGTGACTTTCTCATTGACTGTAGCACTGCAGACTCTACTTCTCGAACATGACTAGTAGACTTTATAACGAGTACATAGATGCCAATATTATGACTTTTGAGCCGAATTTGGAGGCGAAAATAGCTACGACCCCAACACTGCAATGACGATTTTGGGGGAAACACTAAAAAGGGACCAATGTAAAAGAAATCAACTGGATGTGTCTTTATGGTACCTACCTGGGGAGTTCCTCAAAAGGTGAGAAAAGCATTTAGGGTGCAATTCCCCTTTAAAAGTAGAGGCTTGAGCATTGCAAGTGTACCGTAGCCGTAGTTTTGATTGAATGCAAGACATTTACAATTTACATTTAATAGACCAACATTATACCAAGTACAGCCCGTACGTTATGTAATGAATAACTAGCTACTTCCTTTATTTGTGATTCTTCATACCCAGACCAGCTGAGTTTTTCTCCCTTTAAGTCATTTCTATGTAATTGTTATTAGAGCAAAAATAAACCAACATTGCAGTCTAGATGTGTGGACTATTGGCCTTTGTAAATATCTAAAGTTGTACCTTATCTGTTGCCCTACTTTTAAGTAAACAAAATGGTTTCCCCAACAGGAGCATGCCATGATAGATCCCTGCAGAAGTATACATAAACACTATTGTAGATATACAGAAGTGATAGGGGGCAAGGGAGCATGAAATTGTACTTATGTATAGAAAGAAATGCCCACCTAAAACACACATTTAGAATGCTGATAATGCGTCTTATCTGTCGGTTTTACCCATTTCATCTGTCCGACCATCTTGGCAGTTAAATGACTGGAAATGTATTAGAATCAATCTCTTGTACATTGTACGAGGAGATTTGCACCATTGCTAACATGTGCAATTCCCTGTGTCTGACTCAATCGATCGGCCTTCTCAGTCTCATTTTTTTGTCTGCTTTGTTTTCTTCTTGGAGGGTCTTGGAAAATATGGAGTCTTATTTTACAATGCGTTGCTGATTGTTATTCCCACTCTGTTGGCAAGTGCATTCACAGGAGACCTGCATCAGGTACAGAACACAACTATGGTCCTTTCTTATGTCACCATTAATTATCTAAATGTGTGTGAGTGAGTGCAAATGTAAAGGGAGTAAAGACAAGCACATCCACACCCACACTGTGTGTGTGTGTGTGTGTGTGTGTGTGTGTGTGTGTGTGTGTGTGTGTGTGTGTGTGTGCGTGTGCGCGAAACTACACCATAGT
>OOFJ01028452.1:0-15155 GCA_900323375.1 Benthosema glaciale
AGTCTACGGACCCCCCTTAATGGCATTTCTATCTCTGGGACCCCGGCCCCAATTTATATTGTGAGATCAATGTTAATTTACGTAATGTTTGTACGTCCATTTGGTTCCATTTGTACACTCAGAGTTACAGACCTATAAGGGTCAAATTGGTTCCAATTTCCCAACTATCATTTAGCTGGATATTTTGTATTGACCTGTACTTTCCTTGAACTGTACCCATTTGATTCTACAAACTGTTAATACAATTTTCGATCAATCAATCGATCAATGACATTACTGAAAAACATTCTGCTGCAGTTTGTAATTTACTCATGGCTAAATAAAATTACTAAAGCATAGCAGTGCCTTTATCCAAGGCATAGGTTGTGCATCAATTCACCCAGTCACACACCGATGGCAGCGGAAACCATGCAAGGCACCAACTAGCACATCAGGAGCAATTAGGGGTTCAGTGTCTTGCTCAGGGACACTTTGACACTAACTCAGGGGAGCCCGGGATCGAACTGGCAACCTTGCGGGTACTATCCGGCCACTCTACCCCTGAACCACCGCCGACCACCGCCCTTAGCATACAGCTTGGTCAGTGAAATGTGTATGTATACCGGCGTAATTATCGTTACTGACCACTTTTTATTGTTCCATATTTTCACAGTCAGAGGTGCCAAGCCTGGAAAGAATGTGCAACTACAGGAGAATGAAATTCGTGGATTATGCCTCAAATCGAGGGAGATATTTCTCAGTCAGCCCATTCTGCTGGAGCTCGAAGCCCCTCTCAAAATCTGTGGTAAGTGTTGATTACTCAGTCACCATACTAAATAAATGCCAGGGTGGTGAAATGACACCATGGCATGATGCACCACACACACAGATGCTGGAGAATTCTTGCAGTGACTGGGATGCTTGTCCAGACATTTTTGGAGGGAAATTATTAATCATTCAGTCATGTTGGTGTGATGGAACTGGACACCAGTGGTTTGTTTTGGTGGTAACAAACTGGAACAGTGGGCGCTGAGAGCATTGCAGTGCTAACTGCTAAACATTATTTAAAATATATCTACATTTATTTATATTTTACAAATGAGTGGCCATAGGCCCAATTCTATGAATTGCTATAAAACCTGTGACCGCCGATTCCACAGTACTTTTGTCAATAAACAAGTGTTTACATTTTGGAACCACAAGGTTTAGGTGCCCACAGTGGACTGATTTTGTAAACCACCACTCACTGGCTAGAAAGATAATGAAAGATGCTTGAAAGATGCCTAACTGATCTGATGCATTTGTTTTTCTGCTACCCCGCAGGTGACATTCATGGTCAGTACTATGATTTGCTGAGGCTTTTCGAGTACGGGGGCTTCCCTCCAGAGAGCAACTACCTATTCCTGGGAGATTACGTCGACAGAGGGAAGCAGTCCCTGGAGACAATCTGCCTGCTGCTGGCATACAAAATCAAATACCCCGAAAACTTCTTCTTGCTGAGGGGAAACCACGAGTGCGCCTCAATTAACAGAATATATGGCTTCTATGACGAGTGTGAGTATTGCATAACGGTTGTTTGTCAGGATTCACGTATACGTTTTGGCTAAGAAAAATGCTGATTATTTAGATAAATGATAGTTATGTAATTTAAATAGATGCTAGGTATTCACTCTTATTTTTGTCCCCTGCATTGTCGACTTCTTTTGTACCATTAACTATTAAGGGAAGGTCGGGTTTGTTTATTCCCTGCATTCCCGATGTGGACTGCAGTTAAAAACTTTATTTTTATTTTTATTATCTTCTAGGTAAAAGAAGGTACAACATCAAGCTCTGGAAAACATTCACAGATTGTTTTAACTGCCTCCCTATTGCCGCCATTGTCGACGAGAAAATATTTTGCTGCCACGGAGGTAGGTTTAAGTTTATAGTATGTTTTTTATGTCAATTTTATTATTATTCTTAAACACTTTAACCCTGTGCTGCACCAGTCAGTCACCAGTAGTTCAATGTGAATGAGCTGCACGTGTTGTCCAAAGTCTATCCCTTCATTGACGTCAGCCACCAGTCTTGTTTGACATTGAGTATTGCTGACTATTGCTGTCTTCCTAGTTCATCCTCTGATTATTGCTGCTGTCAGATTACTGACCTTGGTGGTAGTGTGCGTGTTTGTTTACACTGTACTGTACTCAATGTGTTTTTCTTTTATTTGCACAGGACTGTCACCAGACCTTCAGTCCATGGAGCAGATCAGACGTGTCATGCGCCCCACCGACGTACCCGACCAGGGTCTCCTCTGTGACCTGCTCTGGTCCGATCCCGACAAGGATGTCCTCGGTTGGGGGGAGAACGACAGGGGCGTATCGTTTACCTTCGGCTCGGAGGTGGTGGCCAAGTTCCTGCACAAGCATGACCTCGATTTGATCTGTCGCGCACATCAGGTAATCAAAAACCTTTTTCTTTCTCCCTATGGGTGATCATGCAGCCTTTGCATTTCACAGTGAAATGATATTGTAAAGTGAGATTGGTATTATTATTAAACCAGTTGAATCTTGAAAACTGCAGGCATTGTGCATTTTTTTGCAGAACACGTATTGACAAATTGATAATAGCAGAGTTCATTCACTGTACACATGTCACACATATACAACAGGGATCACAGTGCAAGATCACAGTGCAAGGGATAGTAGACTCTTAAAAGGTTTTCATCCTGATCGTTGACCTGAAATAAAGGACTAAATATTATGATTCAATATGAAACAATTTATACAAATTAAACATTTATGCAAACTCAGACAGCTATGCGTCTGTTATTGAGTGGATTTTTATTTGAGGCTAGGTGCCATTAATATATTGTTGGTGTTTTTTAATACATGAAACTGGTTATAAACCTCTTTCCAAAATGTATTGCTTCTGATTTTCAGGTTGTTGAGGATGGCTATGAATTCTTTGCAAAAAGGCAGCTTGTGACTTTGTTCTCGGCGCCTAATTATTGTGGGGAGTTTGACAACGCAGGTGCCATGATGAGTGTGGATGAGACCCTCATGTGCTCTTTTCAGGTGAGAAGATATATTAGTATAAGTGTGTATATATTTTATAGACGTGAAAGACCGATCTTCAAAGAAAAGACTCATGCAATTCAAACAATATTTGAAAAAATAATTTATGGGACTGATCGTTTCATATGCAAAGACAATTTTGCTTACTTGGTTTTATAATTAAAGATTTAGGAAGGAAGGAAATGCTTATCAAAAGGTTTTTATACAATGACATAATGCAACAGAATATGCTCAATTACGCTGCATCCTCCAGATATGATTTGTTGGGGTTCACATTTAAACCAGCAAGCCTGAGCATGATTGGGTGGTGGCGAGCAATATGACCAAAAACTAAATCATTCATCTGAGTGTTCACTCGGGAGCTGACCATGGTTTCCCAACACGCCCACCCTTCACGTAAAGAAGTGTTTTGTTTGTGGTTTAGCACCAGAGTTAACTGACTTAAAATGCTGATAATATAATTGATGCTGCAGGCCACTTCAACCATAAAAAACAGCCACTGTTACCAGTGGACATTCATTTTCCTGGCCCGTTTAGCACCAGTTATTATTCTTGGAAGGGCATTAAAGGGATAGTTCAGATTTTTTTAACTTAAGTTGTATGAAATACTTGCCATTAATATAGTGGTACTGGTAGCAACTGTATTAATTGATTGCCCGAGTCCCGTGGTGGGAGTTCTGCTCTGGTTTTGGTGAATATTAAGTAGTTCCGGTCATTTTGTGGGGGCCACTGGGGCCACGCAGGAAAAGTAAATTAATCCACAAAACTAACATGCGTGCTAATATTTTAGAAATAGGTCTACAATACAAATGATGTTAGTTTTGTGGATTAATTTACTTTTACTGCGTGGCCCCAGTGACCCCCCCCCCAAAAAAATAAAAGACCGGAACTACTTGATATTTCACCAAAACCAGAGCAGAACTCCCACCACAGGACTCTGGCAAACAATTAATACAGTTGACACCACTATATTAATGGCAACAGTTTTGATAGAAATAGTTAAAAAGCTGCTGCCTAGCATCCATGTCCATGTGGAAATATGTTGGGCGAACAGAATGACATCCTCTCAGGAGGCAGATGTGTGTGTGCTCTTGCTCCATTGACTTGATTAGATTTCTCTGTGCTCATCCCTAGAATCCACAGTCGGTCTATATTTGGTTTCCCTCTTCCCTCTATTAATGAAAACCTAATTAAACACGTAGAGTCGGGGATTTCCAGTTCCAACAGTTAAGATTTAATTTACTGCGTTCCCTACAGAACCTTTCTTTTGGACACGATACTGCTAAACGGCTCACACAGAGTTTATATGAACTGAAGAGAAGCATTATTCATAGTTACAATGAGTGGATTTCATATACTTTTCGTGCTTTTATTGACTACTGATTTTGAAGTCTGCTTTCTGAATATTCTTTTCACGGTTCCTTTAGATTTTAAAGCCAGCTGAGAAGAAGAAGCCCAACGGCAGCCGTCCTGTAACACCACCTCGCAACATGGTGACCAAGCAAGCCAAGAAATAAGGTGGTGGCTGGTGTTCCCACTTCCCCCCCAACCCCCCTCTCGTTCTGCTTTTGTCTCTTGCATTTGAAGGATTTGCTTATCCTTCATGCTGCCAATACAGAAAAGATATACAGTATCCACTCCTACCCGATGAAAGCAAATAATTTTGTTGTTTTTGTCCACATGGGTAAATTGATATGTCACCATGAAAACCTCAGGTGTTTTGCACTCCATTTTTGCAACTAAGTCTTTGCCACATGACTGTTCAATCAGGAAAAATGTAACAATATGGCTAATTATGCACAGGAATGCCTTGTTTATAGCTGTGCACAATTTTTCTTTTACAATTTTGTTCACGTCTCCATTTCAGTTGTCACATTTTCTTGTCACCGTCAATAACGGATATTAATGGTTATGGAACAACTGTGGAATAATATGTGAAACACCTGATTATTTTTGTTTTGTTTTCTGTGCAATTTTATTTATCATTTTGCATTGACCGCACTCTGCATCATCACATTTTTAAAACTGAGTCTTGTGCTAAGTTAAACGAATAAAGAAAGCATTCTTGTAATGTTAATCTTTCTAATAAACTTTGAGCGTATTTTAGGGGAACATTTGTATTTAATTATTTCTATTCATTTTTCAGTACTGAAAACTATTTTACACTGCCAACATAGTACCGTACATGAGTTCTTTAACGTTTAGTTTTTTGGCAAAAACTACTTTATAATACTCCAGTCAGTCTAGGTTTCATTAAGGGCAGGTTTCTCTCTAGTGTGTAGCAGGAATAGATGACTGGTTGTAGTTACTGTTCTTGTTGCATCTTGCGTGCAAAGCAAACTGCAGCTGCTGTTTGTGCAGAACTGGACTGAACAAAGCCATCAGCAGTTGGGATGGAGAGCTGAAATTGTACACGGCACTGTAGCGAGGAGACTGTGGTAATTGTCTTTAACCACTCCAGCTTGCAAAAGTGATTTCAGAATCTTTACTAGCCTGCATACATCCATGGTTACTTACTTAAATAATCAAGAGAGAAGCGGCTTATTGAGGTATGCGAACGAAAATACAAGTCTGGGTACCGATGCTATATTGACAACTTAACTCAAGTTCACTATTAGTTCAACAGCACTCAAACACGTTTGTGTGCAGACTTCACAGTCCTGAAGTGCATACTGGACTCAACTTAAAAGTAAACCTTGACACAACACAAGGTGCCGCTATAATGCTAGCCTCGGAAACCCACTATAACGCTTGCATAAAACCTGCCTGCGCGAACAAAGACTCATGAGCCGTGGTGGTAGCAACATGTAATGTCCACTAGAGGAGGACAATGTGCAGTGTAACATTTTACACCGACATTTAATAATGAGGTCACAATCAGACACGTGCAATATTTGGAAATATTCGGACTGTGTGCACTCAGCCATATTTTATGATTTATAGATTGATCATAATTTATTTTACGAGTTAAAAAATAAAATAGTATGGACTCCCAATTTTGCTGGCCCACTGAGTACCGCATCGTGTAAAAAGAGCTGTCACATTGGCTGCCAATGTGACAGCTCTTTTTATACGATGCGGTACTCAGTGGGCCTGTATAAGCTGTATATAATAGTATGCCAATGATTGGCATACTATTATACAGCTTATACAGGCCCACTGAGGCCCAGAGGCATGCAGGGTATAAAGCTTTTTTGAAACAAATTTAGCAGCACTTGCTTTTGCAGTCACTTTGTGACAAATAGCAGCATAATTTCTTCTCAAGACTATTTAATTTAAATAGTATACAAAACAACCCCTGACTATTACTAGGCTACTATTGCCGTATTAGGACATGTGGGTTGCGTAATGATGTGTGTGACGTCGGAGCAGTCACAAGACCTGAGAGCTCGATAGCTTGACGGAGTGAGGAGGAGGATCTGCTCTCAGTCTCATCTGATCTCTCTGGAGCTCTATTTTATTTCATTTATGTTACGTACAGCTCGCCGAGGTTCTTCTCGACATCATCATGGTTGCGACGACGAACAAACCGCGATTTAATAATCGTTACTGACGTCTCTTTCAATCTTTTCCTCTGAATTTGCTCCGAGAAGAAAGACGCGCCGGCCCGAAATAATAGCCTCCCCTGTTCGAACCTGTCATTATACCGAACCGTGGTGGCGTGCTGCGAGGCTTTGTCTGTCTGTGTGTGTGAGAGAGTGTGGATTGGAGTGTGTTATTGTCACTGAATGTGTGTGCGTGGCTCAGGCTCAGCTGTTTACGTTCTCAAAAAAATAAAAACCGTTAAAAAACCGTTAGAGCTTTCCTTTTTTCGACGCTATTAATTAAAAGCGAGGGGCTCGTTGGTGGTTTGTTCGGACTGGGGGTCGTTCCGTAGGGAATGTTGTCCGTGCTGTCGTACGGTAGACTGTTTGCCAGAGCTGTCATCGGAGCTGGACTCTCCGCTCAGGGTCAGAGCGACGGCCGGGACTACAGCCTGGTGACGGCCAGATGCGGCTTCGGGAAGGACAGCGTCAGGACCGTTAATAAAGCAGCAGGCATCCTGAAGAAGGGCATGTGCTACGGCGACGACGCCTGCTTCATCGCCCGACACAGGCATGCGGATGTTCTGGGTGAGTTGAGTCAGGTTTGTTTGTTTGTCTGGAATGGATCATCACTGCCTATTGCAGATAGAATGGAATGGGTACATTTCAAACGAAAGCACAAGTCAATACACAAACTGTTACTTTGTGTACGATCCATGGTTAAGCATTACACGTGTTTACTTACAACGGGGTCCACCTCCAACAGAGGATCAAAGGTTTTAGTTAGCCCCTTTCAGGACCCTTGGATACCTTTTCTGTACTTGGGACGACGTCCCAAATACAGAAAAGGTAAGGTGTCAAAGGTAGTTCTATCTACACACTGGATCTAAATGACTCGCCATTGATGTTACAGCAACACATGTGTGCTAAAATGTTTTTACTTGGTAGTACAGTAATCCTATTTTATCGAGACAAACAAAAACGGGGAGCTCTGGCTGGCCCATTGGTGACCTTTGTCTGCTGTCTCAGACAGACCGTGATAATCGGTGCTACCATCGTTGCTACCGTGTGGCTGGCTGCGAACCTGCGCATTTTGTATATCATGTACTTAACTGTGTAGATTGCCTCTACAGTACACACACTACAGTGCAGACTGTGTGACCACCAGTCCAGGGCAGTGCACTGAGCAGTAATGTCTTGAATGTGAGGGTCAGGTTGCTTTGACTTGCTGATATTACTCATCCACAGGATTCTGTCTCTGGAGTGTTCGAGTACTGCATGCCTGGTGAATGAAGGCGGTTGTGTACAGAGTAGCTGGTGGAGAGTCCTTTGTTAAGTTTCTGCCAATTTTCAGGTGGTCTGGCTAGTAGAGAGTTAGTATAGACCTACCTTGTATGGCAGGAGGTACAGATACTTGGGAGCTGCTAGGATATTGTTATCCTAGTACTAGTGACTAGATTATACAGTATTATACTCCATTATATGAAAGGGGCATTCTGTTCTTGCTTACTGTAAATTGCTCTGGATTAAGAGCGTCTGCTAAATGCTCAAATGCTGGACTTTATCCAGAGACATTACTTAACATTGATCGTTTGAAAACTAATGAAAGCTTCCCTGCAGTGTCCTAGATAGTACACTGACCTTGCCATGAGCTCTTGTACATGATTGTTGGCCTAAAGGTACATACATCTCTGATGTTATTAATTTGCAAATAATGTGTCTTTGAAGGGCCATCCACACCATTAATGATGACTATAAAGATGGATAGCTAATAACAATATTATGATACTGATGTGCACATTCACATCACAGGTGAAATAAACATTGAAGATGCTTTGCTACAAGCTGAATCTGCTAGAGCTACTTACAGGTAGCAGGATGGTGGTCTGAGCATTGCGAGTACCAGCTGTCAGGGTCATCAGCTGGGAGCCATCCTCCCTTGATGTTTCGCCCCTTTTCATCCCAGAACATCGCAGTCAGGGACGGCTCCCTGCAGCTGGACTCGGGATGAGACTATGCATGGCAGGGCAGTCCTATATATTTCTGGCCGCATACCATCTGCTTCTTGACTGGAGCTGTCAGTGAGGCTAAAGATTCGCCTGCTCCAGGGTTCCAACTTCCAACTGCAGGCTCTCATCTGATCAGCCATATGTTGTGTTGATTTTGATGCCCTTCTGTACATTTGGATGGATTTTTTTGATTAGCCCTGATTGACTGTGTTTGACATTGATCACATCGTCTGAAAGTGATCCCAATGATTGTTCACCGCTGTCGTCGGTATAGCTGTGTTAGGGATGCCACAAATCCACTCGAGCTAGAATGATTTTTTAAAGATACATTCATAGTTATCGTTATTATCATTTATTATCATTGTTTATCTGGACAGCCCTTTAAACCCTTATGAACCCATTCTGCATACCGTGACGTTGATTCACTCAGTCTGAGTTCTGTCTTGTGCTGTACTTGGTGTCCTGTTTGTTTGCATCTTGGTGAAAGTGCCCATTGTATTTCTCCATCTTGCAGCTGCATTGACGTTCTTGTTCCCTAGCAATATTAGTTCCTCTCTTGTGGTAAGTCACAGTTAAGATGCAAGGAGTCCAAGGCGTCCAAGGACATAAATAATGGCCTTATTATTAATGGGAAAAAATCTTTGCCTGCCACTGTTCAATTCAGTTGTGATTTATTGGCCCAAAGATAAACTTAGTTGAGGACAGGAATTTAAAACAAATAAGAAATTACAATGTACATCCACCACACTGTTATTAATTCCAGAGGGAGTCACTAGCTCAACATACAATGCAAAGTAAAGCATCTGTGTCTGTGTTTGCTCCCTTAGGGGTGGCAGACGGGGTGGGCGGCTGGAGGGACTACGGCGTGGACCCATCGCAGTTTTCGGGGACACTGATGAAGACGTGCGAGCGGCTGGTGAAGGAAGGCCGCTTCATACCCAGCAACCCTGTGGGAATCCTCACAACCGGCTACTACGAACTCCTACAGAACAAAGTGCCTCTCCTCGGTGAGTGAATCAATCCGAAATCGTATGATTATCGGTGAACTGCAATTTCCCCAATCTGGAGAAACGAATATTTTATAACATTTAGGCCTAAGCATTCTTCTTTTTTTCCACACACACAGTTTTGACGATTTTTTTTTTTACATAATATAATAATTTGGGAAATATTAGAATCTTTTCCCCTTACGCACAAGATCAGTATAAACAGGGAGGTTTAAATAGCCTGCCGCAGATGAAGAGTACATCATCACCTGACCTTGAACTAGCTCCATAGGGTTTGCATCTTCACTTAAAGCACAACTGTAGCTTAGAGCACCCATCCACATTCCACACCCAAGGAGGTGTCAGAGGATGTGTGCACCTGATTTTGACAAAATCTTTTAATATTGGTCATATGTCAAGATTTCATAAACACAAATTGTGCTAAAATTAGTTAACTCTGTGGCATATCGATCGGAACACCTCTACTGCCTACCCAACATCCATCTATGGGCTCTGTTTCTCTAAACCACTTCGGGGCTTGATATTTCAATTCCCTGTAATGTTTATTCGGCAGATTATTTATTTAATATGAATCAGTGGCCTTGTGGTTAGAGTGTCTGCGCTGAGAATGGGTCAAGGTCAGGGTTTGCAAGGCTTAGTCGATGCCAAGCTTATGCTTTCAGATATCTATTCTCAAAAAGTCAGTAAATATCGGCATATACCGTATATTGAATTCTAACCAAGAATTGTCTGTCTGTCTGACTGAACTGAACTAAGCATAAAACAATAGAGAAAAGAGGAAATAGTGGCACTCTGATCTAAAGTATTGCATCTTTGATATTTTTGGAGTGCCGCTATTTCCTCCTTTTGGTAATTCCTCTTTTTGGTTGTTTACATTGAATTGAATAGAAATTCAATGAAATATTCCAATGAAATAAAAATATCTCATAAGATGCATAAGCATGGGCACATTATTAAACAAAATAATAAGAATGGCCATTTTTACAATAAAGAATACTGGCTGGGACTGTTAAAGGTATGCATTTCATCTTTCAGTTGTTCAGAAGTGTTGTTCAGATGTTGCCATTATGAATATACATTTCATTTATATCTACTCACAACATATACCTTAGTAATATAATGCAAAGGACAACATAATTGCATAAAAACAGTAAGAATAGCATCCTAGAATATTGTGGGGATAATACTACAGTCTGAACTTGGATTTCATGACATCCAGCTGAATTGCTGAGCTTTGGTAGTGGTACTACTAATACTGATTTCAGCTGTAGCCACCCATATTAAATGTTTCTTGTCATAATATTGTTAGGCACTTTAGATTTCAACTAAAGAGCAAATGGCAGTGTCGTGGTGAAGATGGGCATTTGGTGGCAGCGCAGAACGACAGTAGGGGTGACATTTCTCAGGTGGTAGCATCTCAAGCTTTCATATGGAAGCTTCATTCATGCACGTTTAGGGCTTGGTTGTTTGTTCCCATCTGTGTATAGTTAAGTGGTCGGTTGTGGTACTACAAAGATCTTTGCAAGTTTGCCTCATGAGTCAGAGTCTCCGTGTCCAATCCCATTTACCACCATGAAACTTAGTGTGTCTATTCTAGGGCCAACATTTGTGGAAAATAAACATTAGTGGGGAAAATAGCAGATCTACAAGCTCACAACCCTGTGGGAACCTTTTGCAACGCGTTGTTGTCGATCGACTATTTTCTGTGACGAGAGAAAATAGGAGGGGGGCCGGCCTAGTACGATGTCCTGACCTGCCCCCTCTGCAGCTCATTCCATGAATCATTTTTTGCTACATGGCACTCACTGATGCCCCGTATAAGCGTGCGCAAACTTGCAGCCTTCTGCCAACACAATATTATCTAGGCCTAGGGAAGAGAAAGGCAGAGGAAGGATGTCCATCACGGACGCAGTCAGTACTTTTCCACCACTACTCCTGAAATGATGTGGAGGGAAAACAACACAGTATTGTGTGTTTATTCTTCCACTGCGGAGGGAACGTTCTTGAAGCAGGCAGAGTGTGTAATTGTGTTACTATCGAGAGGAGAAACAGAAGAAAGGCAGTGAGTCACATTGCGTGAGGCAGAGAGGGTTTTGTTTTTTTCTTTTTCTGAAGGTTGAGCCCAGGCAGGCAGATGGAAGAGGACATTCTGGTGAGCCTAGCGTTGGTTGAATGGTCGTCAGCAGCAGCAGGGTGTGGTCGTCACACACTGTGTGCTTAGCCAGATTATTATTATGTTTCCTCCTGCATCCATCCATTCCCCAGATGACGGCCTTCCAAGTAAAGTGATCGTGTTACATGGTGTTTTGTATGTTCACCCTCAACTCATTAATCAACCATGTAATATATATATAAATATAATTGTAGTTCTCGGGCTAGTTCTCGCGTGTCTTTTCTTAGTTATATTAGTTAGTCAGTCATGTGTGTAAAAAAGGGCAGGTTGGGAGACCTTTTCTGAATGATTGATATATGTACTTATGCATGCCATATAGTACTTTACATATGTTATCGATTTGAGTTATTTGTGTGCATTTTTTGTTATGTTTCTACCCCACAATTCTTTTAAACTTTTTTCACAGACTGACCTAATGTTTCCTTCAATGCATGAGTAGTCCAAGCCGCTTCTTTTCACCTGACAGGGGGGGAGTTTCTCCAGGTTGGACGTAGCACATGGAAGGAACACGTTATTCCAACCAGTTCCTTCCTCCTCCATCAGGCGCTCCGGCTGCCAGGGGGAGGCAGTTTTAATTCATGTGCATTGAGCCATGCTGCAAACCAAATTACACCTGTGGGGACAGTGAAGAACCAAAGTAGCTTTTCCATTCTCTCTTGCTGTCATTATCCGTGTTATGGGCTTTGTGTGTCGTGTCTGTCTCTCACGCGTTGTGTGTCTCTCTCTCTCTCATGTCTTGCAGGCAGCAGCACGGCCTGCATCGTGGTTCTGGACCGGCACAGTCACCAGCTGCACACGGCCAACCTGGGTGACTCAGGCTTCCTGGTGGTGCGCGGAGGGGAGGTGGTCCACCGCTCGGACGAGCAGCAGCACTACTTCAACACACCCTTCCAGCTGTCCATACCTCCTCCAGAGGCCGAAGGAGTTGTCCTCAGTGACAGGTGGGTCAGACTGTCACTCATCATCTACTAGTGGACACTTATGTTATTGTTAAACACTGGCGATGACTGAAGCCTTGTGTGTGCGTGTGTGTGTGTGTGTGTGTGTTTTACACCTTTTGAAGGACTGTTGTTGAGTGGCAATGGATAACAGAAGAAGATGCCAAACTGTAAATGTAAGAGGTGAAATGTACAGTATAAGGGCTGATAGAGGTGAAAGATAGCGGCACATTTATGGATTGCACACTGGCATGTTGAAGGCACTCAATATGTGCCTCACTTTGGTTTTCCACTACTTTAGGATGCAGAGTACGGGACGGGAATCAGGACGGGAACCACTTTTTCCAGGGGTCTCCTGGAAGAACATATTTTCAGATGGGGGTTGGTGGCCAAATACATGCATTTTGGGGCTCCTTGACATGAGAATGTTTGAGAACGACTGAAACATAGAAACATAGCCAGGCTTTTCGGGAAAATGTCAGGGTTTAGAAGGCATATGTAGAATCGTCCTCAGGTCTAAATGGGTTTTAAATGGGACGTTTGAGTGTTAAACTCGGCTCTGTACTACCTGTCGAGGTCTTCCCCACGGGACCACCACGTGCTGCTGTGTGGTGTTGCCGCATGCAGCGTGCCATGCACACTGTAGAGCAGCGTGCCATGCACACTGTAGAGCAGCGTGCCATGCACACTGTAGAGCAGCCGCAGCGTGTGCAGTCAGTCACACAGCAGAGCAGGCTCTTGCAGCGTGAGCGAAGGCGGCAGCAGTTGGCCGCCTGCCAATGTCTCTGACTGTCTTGCCAGACAGTGCCAGGTCAAAGTCTCGCCATACTGATACCGACCGGAGGCTCTCCACCACGCCACAGACAATCCTGCACCTGCTGGATTTAATCTCAAATGAGGCCGATAATTTATTTTGCGCTTACCGCATGCGTTTCTCTACACTAATGGAGGGCAAACCATGGATAAATCTGTGCTGTAAGGCACTAATGGTTTCAAATGGAACCAGGATAAACAGCAAGTGTTCAGTGTCCTGTCTGCTTCATATCTAACATTGGTCTCAAGTGACTTCCGTTCTGTGACCTATGGTTGGCTCTTCATCCAAGTCCTGTATCGGCACCTTTTAGTTTGTGTGTCTGCTCTTGATGTTTCTTGATCTCTCTTTTGTAGTTTAATGCATCTGTTCTTTTGATTATGATTACAGGTCATTCTCGTCTTTATGTTTTCCTTGCACTGAGGGCAATGTTCCAGTAGTGCAGTTCTGCCCCAACTGAATAAATGCAAAGCAAAGCTTCCTTTTTTACATGTTCGATAAAATCATGTAAATATTAACGAGAGACATTTGTGTTTCAAACTCCATGTCCCAGACGTTTGATCTTCCTAACGCCGTTTGTCCACAGTGGTTTTATAAATGACTTCTGACTACCTATTGCTGCAGTGCAGAGGCATTCTTCTAATCATGACTAATGGCCCTTGCTGGCCAAGGAGCAAAAAGGTCAGGAAGATGCCCAGATTCTTCCAAGAACTGAACTTGACACTGGCACCCGAACTTGGCCTCGGGTCTGTGAATTGAGCACCCATGAGACCAAAGTGTACTTTTCCAAGCTAGACCATGTGACCATTCCTTGAATGGCTTCTCGTCGTCGCCGCCATACATGTATGATCGGGTGTTGCCAAAAGTTGTCAGTCAACTGAAACATTAGTCGCAAAGACTTGTCTCAGAGTGACCAGCCAGGTCACAGAGACCTGGCTGGAGAGTAGATCAGAGTGCCATGCCGTCTCACTGGAGGAATGACACAAAACATTGTAATATTTCCAGATCTTTTCATTTAAATTATACCTGTGTGTATGACAACCTCTTCTTTCTACACTCTGTGTTCCAACAGTCCCGACGCTGCAGACAGCTCGTCCTTTGACGTCCAACTGGGCGACATAATCCTCACAGCCACAGACGGACTCTTTGACAACATGCCTGACTACATGATCCTGCAGGAGTTGAAGAAGCTCAAGGTATGTCGAGCCGTAACACTAAACAGGTCTGCCCGCCCGTTATGGGCAGTACGAACGGAACACTGGAAGACATGATCGGAATGCTAACACAATGTCTGGCGTGTTTTCGTTAGAAGAACTCAAACTACGAGAGCATCCAGCAGACCGCCAGGAGCATCGCAGAGCAGGCCCACGTGCTGGCCTACGACCCCAACTACATGTCACCTTTCGCACAGTTTGCCTGCGACAATGGGATGAATGTAAGAGGTAAGTGTCTCAAGTGGAAAGTAAAGGTTTTTGCTCTGCAAAAATGTATGGATTTTGTTGAGCGACACTGTCATGTTGACAAAATCAGCACCCAGTGCATGACATTGTTTTATAACACCCAAACGTGTTTTATTATTACACATCCTGACCCTGTGTGTGTGTGTGTGTGTGTGTGTGTGTGTGTGTGTGTGTGTGTGTGTGTGTGTGTGTGTGTGT
>OOFJ01028461.1:2888-16820 GCA_900323375.1 Benthosema glaciale
ACTCATAATGAGGTAATATTTGCTCATGAACATCGCCAACCAGCTATATTTTACTCTATTCATTTGACTAGATGTTTATATTGCATGCATGCTGCAAAACTTGCAACTGAAACCACATGTTGCTCGACATGAATATGAAATATGAACCAATAGACTGAATGCTATGTGGAGATCCAGTGGTCACCCTCCATGGCTACTGTAATGTTTAAATAGACTTAAATACTGCACATAATGCGAGCCCGCCTGGAAATCGCCCAGTGTCTAATTGTCAGACCCTTAACCCCCAACTGCTCCCTGGGTGCTTATTGCTTATATTATAGTATTAATAGCATCCACAGCACCTAATAGTTAGGATGGGTAAATGTAGTGGACAAATTCCAGGTATGTGCAAATGTAGTTGGAAAATACCCTGACAACAAATAAAGGAGATTTATGTATTACATGGCAATTGGGTGGGTTTTTCTTCATATACTGTGGTTTTTTCTTCATATACTGTATCGGGCCATACAACCAGTGTCATAACGTTTAAAGTCCCATCCGTCTGGGTAAACCACACAGGTTGAATAAAATGGTACAAAATGCTTTGCAAATCAACAGCATGTACTGTACGGTCGGTTTGATTGAAAAGAGGGGAATGTGAATGTATCTGTCAAAAACTACCCAGGCTTCAGAAAAAGGTGCATGCACACAGGAAGCGCGCTCATCGTCTGCCCAAGACATAATATGATCTATTCATAGTGGAAGTTACACACAAGAGAACAGAAATTCAAAATACGTCAACAGGTCAGAAATAGAGCGCTGTAATACAGTTACATGTAGATGGTCAACAGAGACTTTCAGTAAAATGAAAGACTGCATGTGGGAGGATAGAGACAAAGATCAGAGCGAGAGAGAAAGAGAGAGAGATGTGAGAGAAAAAGAGAGCATAATCACATCTCTCTTATACACAAATACGTAACACAGAGAGAGAGAGAGAGAGGGCTGGAGAACACACAGCGAGAGGAGAGAGAGAGAGAAACACTGAGGCCATCCAGACAAATCTGAAAAATGTGCTCTGAACCTGAGCCCCCTAATCACCCCACCTAAGCATAAAAGAGCTGTGGCGGGCATAACAGGGCTCTGTGCTGAATCCACCCGCTCACCACAGCACAATAGGGGGTTAGCGCTTTGACAGCGATGAATAGGAGCCTGCCCCGTGCCCTGGAGTTGGGAGAAGGCCTGTGCAACATGGCTTTAAAGGGGCCCCGGTTCATAGCCAGGACAGAGCGAGCGAGAGAGCGCGCGCGAGCGAGAGAGAAGACAACAGCTACGCAGCAGCCTTGGCACTGGTAAAGCGCTGCCTCTCCACTCACTCATGTCCTAGGTAGTGATTCAGCATTTGGACTGCAACTAGGCATGGAACGATATGAAAATGCCATCACCCAACAAGTAATCACAATGAGTGAAAAATAAATCCAGTAATAAAAATAATCTAAAACCTGATATCCCAGCATTTTCATGTTTCAAAGTTATAGAATAATGATTGTTGTTGTAGTTTCAAATTACACAGGGCAGCAGCAGAATTAGTTAAAAGAAAATACATAAAATTAAATAAATGCAATTATAAGATCTCCCTGCCTGCATAAATAAGGAATAAAATAAAAACAACAATAGCAACACTGTTGTTACTACTGCTCTTTAAATAAGTCTATATGGTATTGTGGCATAGAGTCACAAAGAACTACTTTGGACAATCGTCAAAAACACCAGTATTTCTTTGAACAGGCAGTATACGTAAGAAACAAACATAACGATATGACTAGATAAGCCAGTTCAAGTGATCTCGTAACACTTAAACCAAGAACAAATATTCTCAAATCTGTTACTCCACAAGCTCCACTATGTTTGGTGAATTAAATGTTATTTTGTATGTTATTTTGTATGTTGTTAATACAATAGAGCTAGAAAGGTGCCCTCTGCAGGAGTAGTAGCAAAAAGCGAGTTTTGGAACTAAATGCTAAATGTCTTGAGTATTGCCTTTATGAGGGAGTCGGGGAGTTGCGTATCCAAGGAATCCAGTGACATTGTATGACCTACAGTTCGAGAGTTATAGGTCAAAACATGAAGTGGCCTGTTATAGCGCTATGATGAGGTGAGGGTAATTGGTTCTTTCTTGGCCTACTGCTAATTTGCTAATTTGCACGCAGTTTCATACTGATTGGTCCAGTGGTGCTGGAGTTCACCGACAGACACAAAGACATGCGGACAGACGGGGATGAAAATATAATCTCCGGCCTTCGGCTTTCCGGAGGATAACTAACACAATTAGGTGTGCTCTATTAAGGTAAACATTTTATCACTTAAGGACATAATAGTTACAGATTGGATAGTATAATAATCACATAACAATATTGAGAAAAGGTTTCTGAATAATTCCGCCCTGGATCATTTCAGTATAAAGAAAATCTAAAAGGCTCTTACTACGACATATATATATATAAAAATAAAAACTTACATTGCAGTTAAAAGGCTCGTTTGTGGGACTGGAAGGATCAGTAGTCCATTCTGTTGGTTCGGGTCTGCAGGTCTGTCTGTTCTGAGATTCAAACTCCTTCAGCTGCAAACAGAATAGCAAGCAAAACAATGAGAGTCTGTGAGCATCTCAGTGAATGATGCAGGTCTACAGCACGGTCCACTTCCTGCACTGTACCCTACCAGCTGGTAGCCTATTGTTCCTTGAACAGCTGATTAATGTTTTTCTGTTCAAATGGATGGTTAAAGAATGATTACCAAAACAAAAGAAAAAGGCCTATTAACGCAAAGTTACATTCAGGTCACTCAGGCCTTCATCACTTTGTTTTAACACAGCAGCATCTCTTCTCAGGGTAGTTTGAAACAGTACACATTACTTAATAATGTTGTTTTGATTCATTTTTTGTTTTGTTTTATGAGCCCTCGACATAATAGCCGTCATCAGTTAAAAATCAACATAAAACATTGTGCTTGCCGCCTCACGTCTTTTAGTATTTCAGTAAGACTATCCTATTGGCAGCCATAGATATGAAAGCTTTTACAAGAAATATAAAAGGTATAGCCAGGGGTTAACCTAATGTCAAAGCAAGACCTTTGTCCCTTTGCACAGTAAATAAACAGCAAATATGTTGTGATGTGATGTGACGGGATGTTAGCTTAAAACATCTGTTATTTTCAGTGAATGCCGCCATCATGCAATGTTAAGCAGCGACAGGAGCATCTCATAAAAGAAAAAAGGCCCATATATTTATATTGCAGTAACTGGTTTTCACATGACGGCACTAATATGGGGAAGGAGAAATTTGTACCCGTGCCAAAGCTTCCTCCACAGAGATCATGTTTTCTTTCACCATCATCATCAGCTGGATACGCTCTTCATCACTCATGGTGATCTCACTCGCCACAAAGCCGACATCGTCACCTACTGGAAGGGAGGAGGGGAGGGGGGTTACAAATACAGTACACACCTGTACTGGTAAAGTGTGAGCTAAGCACTCAATAAGGTTTAAGCACTCAATTTAGAGGTTATTAACATAAACATAATTTCTATGCATTTACCTTTTAAATAAGTGTTTTCCTTTTGACTAAACATACCTTTAGAAGTCTGACGCACGACGGCCTTCTGCGACTTACGGAAACTCTGCCAAAAAGACTTGTTTTTTCTCTTTCCGTCCCACTTTCCTACACAAACATTTGTATTCATTTAGTGCATGCAACGTGAAACATGGCCACAGAATTTACAGTGTAACTAAAAATATACAAAGTAAGGGAGCATAATAAAAGGTTAGGCTACTGTACAAAACAAAACTAGAGCAAAGATAAATAAAAGTAAAATAGAGCAAAGATAAATAAAAGTAATACAAAACAAAACATTTATCTTCTTCAAATGACTATAGGCTAGAAGTTTTAGCAACAATTCATTATATCCATTCTCTCAGCCAGGTATAATGGAGAAAGTGTGAGTTAACTAAACAATCTAAACAATGTCAAGAGCACGAAAGTAGCAGAAAACCTATACTTACCCCCTGATCCATCATCAGAGCTGGATTTGTGTACGGGGAACCTACGAATCACAGACAATATTTACGTGAATGAAAGGAAATTAAAAAAAGGAAATTAAAAATAGAAGTCAAATTCAAATATGTTGTCCCACCTGTTTTCCAATACTATTTTCTTCATTTTATTTTATTCTATCCTACCATCTCCATCAACATCTTTATGTAATCTCCCTTCTTCCTTCACATAAAAAAAAAACACAAAAAAACCAAGCAATCACAATGGTACACTATCTGTCATGACACTAGCTTCATACTGTTGTAAAAAGAAAAGGCAAATCAAAGCAGTCAAAACAGAGAAAAAAAAGCTCTGTGCTCTTGGCTGATGAACAGAGGTCAGTGCACTATAGCCATCACCAGAACAATGGAGTCTTTCTCACGTTCTGCTGGGGTTTTACAGCTCAACTCGCACCAACGTGGCCCCTGCATTCCCTGCGTGCTCTCTCTCTCTCTCTCTCTCTCTCTCTCCCTCTCTCTCTCTCCCTCTCCCTCTCTATCCATCTGTATCCCTCTTGTTTTCAGTCTCTGCCTCGCTGTGTTTATTTGTAGCTCTACCTCATTATTTATCTCTTTAACCGTCTCTATTTCCTAACTAAACTGTATCTTGGTTTCTCTTCTCTCTCTCTCTCTGTCATCAGCTGACACTTGTTGCTGAAGCTAGTGGGAAGTAGCAATCAGCCTCTCCTGGCCTCATTCTGTCTGTGACCCACAAGGGGGCAGTCCAACACAATGATGAGACCATCTGTTTCTATAAACAACCTTTCAAATCATCTGCATGCTCTCTTGCCCCCTCTCTCTCTCTCTCTTTCTGTGCCCGTTTGTCTGTCAGTATTTCTCTCTCCGTGTCCATCTCTCTTTCTCTGCCACTCTCTTTCCCTTTCTCCCCCCTCATCCTCTCTCTGTCATCAGGCGTCAGCTGACACTTGCTGATGCCAGTAACCAGTAGAAGGGGCCAGTGCAACATGTACTGTAAATGAGCCTCCAGTTTTTCATAAACAACTTGTGAAATCACATTTTGTGTCCCTGAAATTACCAGGAGGAAAAGAGGGTAAGAAAACAAGAGGAAAAAAACGTCGGTTGCATCATGTTGTGAATTCTGACAGCTTTTTACACTAATAATCTTGTGCAGTTCCCACTTGTAGAGTGGGTTTTACTGGTTAAATAAAGGTGTGTTTTTACTGGTTAAATAAAAGGTTAAAAAAAAAGTGAAGTGAATACACAAGACACACTTATACAGTACGCAGTGCAAATAATTTCAGTGCACTGGCCCTTTAAGGCACGTAATCAAATCAATGTGTGTCTATGTTATTAGTCATGACCTATATTCCCTCTTTTTCTTAGTCTACTTTCCAATGACAAAAATATGACTAATCTTCGAAATCCATCAAAAGAAACAATAGAGGGAAGGATGTCTGGAAGGGGGGTGGGGGGGGTGTTTCCTAAAAGTGACTGTATGGCAGCAGGAAGTTTGAGAAGCACACGTGTACTCATACTGCTGAGCTGATAATAAATGGCATAGTGTAATCCTAGTTTGTCCTCTTAAAAGCCCAAGTCAACAATACTACATACACATTATATTGCATATGGGAAGAAAAATGTCAGGAACCCTCCATTATGCCCAGAAATGGTTTGGTGGTTAAATTCTCTTCAGCAAAACCACTTGTACACTACTGCTAACTTAAACGCCGGCAGAATCTGTTCTGTACTCCTGTCTTCACTGATCCTGCTCAAGTCTGTTTTTCATGCTGCTTTCAAAACCAAAATGTGTTAATAATTCATGCATTTGTAAGTGACTTTGAGCTTATACAAATGGAACACTCTACTTTACCAAAATAAAAGTGCCTACAGTGTAGTTGGTGCTGGCTATATAATCCCACCAGAGCCTCCTCCGTTTACCTCTCCAATAAACCAATATAAAGTACAAGATTCCATAATGGAGTTCCTAACATTAGTCATTTCATACAGAATACTGTTCCACTGGACTACGTAAAGCTAGATTGCAGTTTAGAATTATGTCCTTCCTGGGATGCAAACACAGTTCTCCCACGTGGGAGATTACAGAGCCATTACAAAGCCATGACAGAATTCAATAGGAGAGCAAAGAGACCACCTCAAACACTGCAGATGTGTTACTGTAGTTCTATTGTATTAAAGGGACACTTCACCCCTTTTGCAACCAGATTTTATTTTAATTATGTTTGGGAGACAAGAAAAGAGACATAAATTACCCACATAAAAACCCCAGGAACGTGTTTTCTTGTCTCGCAAACATCATTAAAATAAGATCTGGTTGCAAAATAGGTGAAGTGTTCCTTTAACTAACAAATTGTTTAAAAATAATAATAATAATAATTCACATATATATTTTTTAAGAGAAAGCCACAATGGTTTATATCTTACCTTCTGTCTGTCTCTGGAGTGGACATGGTGCTACTGAGACCCAGCGACTCCTGTGAAGGCAGGACCACAGTAATGAGGTCCAGTATGGACACAAAAACAAAATTAACCTTCCACCCGCCTCATTTTGTTTCACATTTCACGTCACCCAAGAAGAGAGTGCTACTGTTCAGTTTTCATGTAATTGTGTTAATGTTGCTTCTTCCTGTTATTGAACTGAATGCAAGTCACACTCTGGAAACCAGTGCCAGATAAATGCCTGGTAAACACAAGCACAACAGTCCTATTCTTACTTTGAACATTTGGAGTTCAGAAATTTTGTAGTTTAGCAGTTTTAACAGATTTAACAGATGATCACACATGCCATGGGTCACATTCCTCTTTCTCACTCCGGATGTGTGTCATTTGAGGGGGGACAATGTTATGGGCACCTTTCTCTCTCACCGGCATCTGAGCTTTCCTGGGGACTCATGATAAGGCACTTCCAACTGCCTCAACCTTGTCAGGGTGAATCGTTTTGACTGAGTCAGAGAGAGGAAGTAACTTCTCCTGGGGACTAATGCCTGATTTATACGTAGTGGTGTGGCTGTCTACGCACCAGAATTAGTAGATGTACAGTACAAGCTCACAACATGTCGCTCTGTGACACGTTGTGATCGTGTAGATCAGCCATTTTCAGTGCGAGACAACACACCGTGCAACCAAGTACCAATACAGGCTCAAAGGAACATACAGTACATGAGGCCGGGGCAGGGCTACTCACCTGGATCTGTGAGCGGAGCTGCAGTGATGTGGCCACTGAGTCAACCTTTTCCTGAAACACACAGGCAGTGGGAAGTGGACGAGTAAATTATAGTGTCATCATAGTGCTGAAATAGACATAATATTTAGATGACCGAAGCCACAGTACTGTGGAGTAATACTAGGTGTATGCATCACTGCTGACGTCCTTAACGTTACACACAGTGCTGCTAACAAAAAGGTTTGGACACACTGGGTATGAAATGCAAAAAAGAGGCAGGTTTGATGGTGTATTTGGAATTTATTCATATGAAATGATAGTTTATATTGATAACCTTTTGATTTGCATTACATCAATCTACAGAATCGAATGATACAGTACAAACACTACTATCCATGGTATTTGTCAATAGTCATACAGTAGTCAGACTGCATGTTTCCTACAGTATGTCTAGGACGGTCTGCCTTAAGGTCCCTGGTTTCCTTGTGCGTTGGTTTATATACGCCGAAATTTGGCAAGTTGTCAATGTCTTAGTCCCAGTATCACAAAGGCATGGCAAGGTTTTTTTATTTGTCAACAACAAGGCAATTCAAAGTAATTTAAATAAAGCATCAAGACATTAAGACAGAATGAACCACATGAACTCAAGTACCAGGGTTTGAGAGAAAAAGGGTTTCGAGAGAAATCCTAGGGGGCCTACTCTAAAATAGAGCCCTGGGGCATCCCAGTCAACTAATTATATATGGTTTAAGTGGTTACGGTTTAATTGGATTAAGGTACATAAACACATTATGAAAGGGCATTTCAATACAAAAAAAAACTATTCTGGGCACAGGTCTCCACCAGGAGGATAGGAGTGTGTGTGATGTTTGGCAAATGTTTAGGAGTAATATAAACATGTATTGTGTGCAATCAGAGTTGAAACTGGAGGAGTGGAGGAGTTGTGGCGATTTGTACAAAACGGGTCCAAACGGGCTACTCCTGAAAACTTTAAAAGCCAATCGTAGCCAATCAGGATGGATTATGGGAAATCAAATAAACCGATTTCCGTGCAATTTGGATAGAATCGGAAGGAGTAATATTAGAAAATGTGTTTTATAATAAAGAGCACATGTGAAAAATTCCAGGCAAAGGTTTTTCCTTGGCCTCTAGGGAGTGTGCAAGGTTTTACACAGATCAGTGGAGTTTTAGGTAAAAACACTAATCAGCCAGTTATAGCGCCACCATGAGGCTGAGTTGAGAATGTGTGTGCCAAATTTCATGGAAATCACACAATGTGTTCATGATTAGCGGCATTTTGTTTGAAATGGAGCACTCCTGCCAAATTTGGAAGCCAATCTTAGCCAATCAGGATGGAGTCTGAAAAATCTGAAAGACGCGTTTCGTTGAGTGGCTC
This sequence comes from Benthosema glaciale, assembly GCA_900323375.1. NCBI lineage: Eukaryota > Metazoa > Chordata > Actinopteri > Myctophiformes > Myctophidae > Benthosema > Benthosema glaciale. The sequence goes on from OOFJ01028461.1 coordinate 11,491, forward strand.
TAGAGACTGTGTAGCAATTTGCATGATGTTTGGACAAAATCTGTAGGTGTATTGTCAAAAAAAATGTTTTGCACAAAGCGGCCTCCTGATGGCGCTATAACAGGCCAATGTGAAAACTTGGCTGGGGTTCAGCTTTGGCATTCAGGAATGTGTGCAGACTAGTACGGCTGCGATCAAGCCAACGGTACCAGAGATTAGCTGTTAACAGACGGACGGACGGACACACACATGGACAGACGGAGTGAAAAACATACAATACTCTAGTCTCTCCCCATGCCTTCGGCCTGGTGGAGACAATAATAATAATCTTGCTGATTAAACTGCAACCTGTAATGTCAACAGTGTAAACCAACAACACTTGCATTTTAAGCACCTAAACCTTACAGTATACTGGAGTGCCCCAGGGGTGTATACTTGGCCTCCACCTTTTTTCCCTTCACTGTCAAAAATAGCTCATCTACAAGCTTGCAGCCCGTTTTGGGTTTTTTAGATCTGCCATTCTCACCAAATGTTCGCCTATTATGACATGGCCAGAATAGGTTAGCTACTATATGGTTCATGTGATTAAATACAATGGCTCTCATTGCCAAGACCACCAGGGTCTGTAACTCTGAGAGTAAAATTACCACCGAAGTGTAGATAAAAAATAATGTTGCCTAATGCATGTCAAACTGGCGGTTGGTGAAATTTAAAAGTGTGAGAACCACTGGGATAACAGTGTAAACCAACCTTACTTACCATGTTTGCATCGACCACTTTACGTTTGCGTATCTCCTCCATCCTTGCGCAGACGTCACTCACTGAGGTGCCGTAGAACTCAGAGTATTCCTGAGCCAGATCATCAATGTTACCCAACGACCCATCCTGCCAAGAAAACACAAGAGTTTCATATGAGTGAAGATCGGAGAGGTAAAACATTCAGTGAATAATACACTTCTGTGCTGTGCTCTGGGTTCAACAATGTTGCAACTTGCAACGAAGGTCTCAAACGAAACAAAGCAAATATCCCGAATAGATTCTGGTTTCACAAAATTCTGTATGTTTAAGATACTGTCAGCAACAACAGCAACAGTTGTATCCACAATATTTCCAAGTTCAATTGGCTTGTAGACCTGCATATCATCCGGTTCTTGACTCCTCAAAACCACTTATGATGAAACCAACAAACCAATATAATTATAGCAAAATAAAATAAGAGTAAAATTCAACAAATACTAATCTTGCCAACTCCTCTAGCTACAGTACAGTCAACATCAACAACAGCACACAAGGAAAACACTGAGATGAGAGAAGTAGAAAATTAACCAAATGGACGGATCCGAACAGTTCCATTTGTACAGTAGTACAATACAAATCAAAAAAGGATATATATATAATGACCATCTTCAAGATAATCCAACGCTTTCAAGCCACAGTCACCCGCAGCAATCCCAGGAAACATAGAAATACTGAAATGATCTCCCTGTGCGTCTCTGACGCACTGTGCCTGTTCAACGGACCCCTATTCTTCCTGATCAGTGAACCCTCTCGTTAGGCCTACTAAAGACGTGACCCTCGGGGACAGGGGAAGTGCTGTGTGACGCAGCCATAGTCCACTCGCTCGGTCCACTTCAGGAGTCACCAGCAGGGAAGTCAAGAGGCCAGTGGGTTAAGTCTACCGTATATCACGACAGCACACTGACCACGGGGTCAGTCCTCCATAAATCACACGCGTGTCCTTTGTCTTGACACCATCTTAAAAACGTCTCAGTCCCTATAAACTTTGGGAAATATATCCTGCAATTGTGCTGCTACTTGATGTGTTATGGCACGTCATGGATGTGTGTGGGTGTCATACGGATACAATAAGTGATATATCATCTTTGCTGAGGGGGTTTAGAACGCAGTAACCTTTGTGAGTGTCCAGAACACTATATCCATATTCCACACCTGGAAATAATATATAAGCAGGAGGATGAGATGTGCTTAATTCCATTTGATTTTGAAGTGGTATATATGTCTAAATCAAGCACATGTAATCGCTGATAACATTCTCCAAAAAATATAAAATAATTGTAAAATAAAGAAACCGCCACATAATATTGTCAATTGAAATAGCCCAGTAGCATGATGTGTCTTTCACCATCAAGTGATCAATATGCTGTATTCTTCAAAACTAAAGTTTTGAAAATTCTTTCTTTTCTTAAAAATTCATTGCATTTATTTTAATGTGAAGGACTCCACATTTCTGAACACACTCTTTATCTACAGTTTATCAATGATGGTAATCGGTAATCAGGCTGCTACAGTGAGTACAGTAGATCATTATAGTGTGTAAATCATGCTATAATACATTGTTTAACAGCTTCTCAAATAGGGGATCAGCTGATTGACAAAACACAAGCAGCATAATACCATGTCTGTCTCTCTGGACAGTAATGGAGGAATGGACATGCAGCATGTCCAATAAACTGTACCACACAGAGTTATTATCATTATCTTCCTCAAGCCGTTCCCTGTAGGTATGCAAATGCATCTGCTCAAAACAGTGGTCTGCTGTGAATAGTAATACTGTAGGCTCACTTGTCTCGTGGTATGATGCTCAGTGACTGGCTCAACAGTCCAGAAAAGAGGCACCATTCATTTGTTAAATGACATGCCCCGGGGTCGAACGCTGCCTGAAAATCTGGCTGGCTTTTCAGCCAGTCCATAAATGAGGATGGCGAGGACAACGCTGTGCCTGGCTGCAGTCAGTCTTCAGCTTCAAACTGCCACTGTGCCACATAAACAGCCTATTGTGATTAGACTACATGGCATCGCATTTCCCCGGGTGCTATTAAAGACTATTAATTTATACTTTGTCATATGATCTTGTTGCTGCTCGCCGAAGAAGGTTCAGATTTTCGAGTGAAAAATGTGACATTCTAGAGATATGCTGTCAGTGTACTGTATATATATATACCCTCGTAAAGAGAACCACCCTACATAAATATTGAATTAATCAAACAGTGGTGCTACGTCATATTGTCACTGATTAACATGAGCAGCTCTTTCTGGTATACAGTATACCACAGATATAATAGACATGGTATACAATCAAATCCTAGAAATGGACCTGTTTAAAGCAGGATTGTACAGTGCACTGTACATCCCCGTTTCTGTACCACAGCTGTGGCCACATCCACCTCGTCTGATTTATTTACTTCATTGGCCTTTGTGGTCAGAACATGTGACACAACCGCCCTGGGGGGTGTTAAACACAGGTGTTTTTCGGCAAACAATTTATTTGGCCAATTACGCCGTTTAATATTGCACTTAATAAATCAGCCTGGATAAGTGTGTCTACTTAACTGCAATTGTGCATTGTGTGTATACATTATACAATATATACCGTAATGCCATACAATCAGCAGTAAAAAAAGAAGAAAAGAAACTGCCTTTAATAAAATAGGCCTCCTGCAATGTGAAATATAACATAAGTAACCTCCTGAATTTTCACTCAGAAAATGCTCTAAAAAGAAACTTCCCTTTCAAAAACCTCCCCATTCATCAATATACTTTTCTTCTACAGATTAAAGGTCTCCAAACCAAAACTGAGGCATGATCAATCAACCACAGACATATTTGTTCTGCTGAGAGGCTTGAAAAGGAGAGTGTGGGGTTGCGTTTCTCTCCTGACAATGATTAGGGTTAGGATTGAGCAGCATCTCAGAGGCAGACAAAAGATCCACGTGCCCCTGAGGCCAGAAGTCTAATGAGTGTTTTTACAGTTCATCCGTCTTGTCTCCTCTGTTTAGCGAACAAGAATCAAGGTCCAGAACTTAAGAGTTTGTAGTATACATTTTAACTCATTTAGAGAAGCCGATAGGTGAGGTTGACAAATAAGTAACATACCCCATTACCCAAGTAAGTGCCAGAATGTTTAAATACCTTGCTTGGAATCACACCTTGTGTGATTGACAACTTACTTAAGTGATGCGATCTTAACTGTCTTTAATCTGTTCAAATGCACCCATCTGGTGTCGTGCAACAAGTATGTTAAAACAAACAGCAATAATTTTTAAACTCTGTCCGACTCAGGGCTGCTAGGAATGATACCAGTGGGAATGGCACATCTGGGCTGATGTGGTTGCGATTATGCCAGACAGGGTTAGCTCTATATAACGCTGTTCAACTGAAACGTCTGTGTGTAATTAAATTTGTCCATATTATATGCAATTCAAACAGATATCATTGAATGTTAATCAGCCTTATTAAACACATATGTCTCCTTTGGTATAGCCCAGTCATTCATTTGGCGATCCACCCACTAATCTAATTTCAGTGGAATGCATCAATGTAAGACTCCGATTCAACAGAGAAAGATGCCAAGTTGTCAATAGCGTTGGCTGTTCTGTGAATGGGTGATACTACTTTAACGAAACACCGTTGACAGGGAGTTGTAAAACAAAACGAGAACTAACTCTGAACTTTTTAAGAGTTGAATGTATTCATTAATCCACAACAAACAGTCATCAAGTCTGCTCAACAATATCAACAACAGAAGCCTGTAGTGGATCCTTTATGGCTGTCATTCTAAATGCTGAATGAAGAGGTTTCTCAATGAGATAAAGCTATACAGTAGCAGCAATAAACAGCTGGTTCGTGCCCAGGCAAAACATAAAAATACACTCACCACAAGCCTGAGACTGGCTAAGATACACAGGCAACGTCTTGTTCTGGTTCCTCAGTTCCAACTCACTGTTGTGAGAGAAAAGCTCTATGTTGAAACTTTACTCAGCTCAGTGAATGGAGAACAATGCACGCCAGAGTCAAGGGGAGGGGAGTCCAGCGTGCATAAATCTGAGTTTCTTTTTCTTTCTTTTTTTTTCTTTGCCAGGGGGACAACCACATGTGACGATGGAGCTCTTGGGTGTGGCTCCCACACTCTCTCCAGCTGCAGCCCACAGGGACTGGCTGACTCACAAGTTCAAATAAACCACCACCTCTGCTGAGTTTTAATGTGTGTATCTGTCTGTGTGTGTGCACATGTACAGTGTATGTGTGCCGCTGTGGTTATAGTCGTGTTGTGTGCACGCACGTGTGTGAATACAGAGTGATTCTGTGTGTGCACAATCGTGTCTGTACTGTTACTGCATGTGTGTTACATTACATGCATGGGAGAGTGTATGAAAGAGTGAAATGGAGATAAGACAATTAAAAGTGTGTGTGTGTGTGTGTGTGTGTGTGTGTGTGTGTGTGTGTGTGTGTGTGTGTGTGTGTGTGTGTGTGTGTTGCCTTTGTTGAATGACAAGGAGAGACGGATTCATAGTAGATTAAGTATGGAGGGTCTGGTGGAATGGCCAAAAGTA
>OOFJ01028464.1:0-16172 GCA_900323375.1 Benthosema glaciale
ATCTCAATACATATATCCTGGACACCTGACTCACTCTAATTATAAAGTAAACTTTGGAAGCTGGGCAAAATTGGAAACCTAAAAAACATAATACTATATACATTCCCTATATCACTACCTATTGCAATGCCAAGACAGAGGAAAGCACCCGCAAAGAAAATCACAAGTGACTTACCTCTGTTTTGGCATCCCACTATCTGACACCAATTGTAATGATCTGAAAGGGCGGCCATCTCTAGGGCCTCAGGACGGCTACATATGGGTGATGGTGGTGGGCGAACATCCATTGTGAATCGCAGGCGCGGAGGATACCAGTCAGACACATGAGGTTGGATATGTATAGACGAGCATTCTGAGGTTTATTACACACACAGGGAATATATACAACAGTAGATCTGTGACCTTGCTAGTCGTAGATAATGAGAGAGCAGAATGGGCGTGTATCCCATTGTAGTGTGGCAGACAACCTCTCTGATACATCATGGCCGGGCCCTAGCTTGTGCATGCTTATGCAGATGAAATCATAACAATAATGACAATATATTCTATACAAACCCCATAATTCCTTATTTTAATTCTTATTGTTTAATTATGCTTTTGCCCGTCTGTGTGAATGCAGTGATAATTTTGGCCCATACTGATCCAATTAGTGCCACATTTCTTGTGCAGGCTGCCAATGGGCCAAGAAAGTCACTTTATTATCACTACATTTTCTAATTGGCCTCATGGTGGTGCTATATGAGCTTGCTTTAGATTGACCTTATATTAGTTCATACAATGAACAAAATCATTACACAACTCTCCCACACCTATTTTCACCTAAATAGATTTTCTACCATTTTGCCAACCAAGTCCTCAAATTTTGCTAATATGCCAAAAATATGCCAAAAATGAACCAATCATGACACAATCAACCACTAATGTTAATCCCATATTAGCCCCACACAGACAGACCCTTTTTATAGATGGCTATTAAGCCTGAATAAAAACATAAATAAGATATGATATATTAAATACTACATGCTTTTGTTACCCAACAGGTTCCATAACAACAGTCTCCTGGAGTCACAGCCTGATAGCATGTTGGTTCTTAAAGACCTGCATGCTGATCAGGCTGGAGAGTACTACTGCAGAGCCAGTGGTCCAGCTGGAGCCATCAAGACCAAACCAGCCACGCTCACTGTCCTAGGTCAGTGGCACATCACATAATAGAACACAAACACATATAGGACTAAACAGATGTGAATCTGGAAAAGATATACACATAATAACATGATATAGATGTGTGGTAACATAAAGTAACCAAGGTGCAATAAGGTGAAACAAATTACGACCCTAACATGTGAATGGGTTGAGAATAGGCATGTGTAACAACGGTTTTGATTTCTGCCTCTCTCACAGGTAAGGACGAGCCTTCTTGTAATCCAAACCCTGAGTCCCACCTCATCCGTCTTCCTCATGACTGCTATCAAAACAGCACTAACTCGTTATACTATGACGTAGGCAAGTGCCCTACGCACACATGTGTGGGACAGCTGGACAATGGGATCAGATGTAAGGACAGTGTAAAGTATTGCTGTGGAGTGGCAAAGATGGAGAAGAGGCAGCTCACCTGTCAGGGATACCAACTGCCCACCATGGTGATTACGGAGTGTGGCTGTCAGAAATGTGTGGACACCAAGGCCATTGTTCGTGGCAGAGCCATTGCTGCAGATACTGGGGAGCCCATGAGGTTTGGACATATCTACATGAATGGAGTCAGAGTCAGCCGCACTGGTTACAAAGGTACCTTCTCCATCCAGGTCCCCCCTGATACAGAGAGGCTCGTGTTGACCTTTGTGGACAACATGCAGAAATTTATCAACACCACAAAGGTGCTCCCATTTAACACCAGAGGGGGCGCTGTCTACCACGAGATCAAGCTCCTAAGGAAGAAATCTCCAGTGACTATCCTCTCCACAGAAACCAACTTTCTGGAGCTAGGGGAGGTGGAGGGCCAGGAATCTATGGTCCAAATCCAGATTCCTCCAAACTCATTCTACAAACAGAACGGAGAGGTTTTCATGGGTCAGGTTAATTCCAGTGTCACTTTTCTAGACCCAAGAGACGTGTCCACTGCAGCAGCGGCCCAAAGTGATCTAAACTTTGTGGGACAAGAAGGGGACACCCTTCCACTGAGAACCTACGGGATGTTCTCTGTGGACTTCAGCGACGCCGAAGCTGGTGAGCCACTGAATGCAGGTTCAGTTAAAGTATTTCTGGATTCTGACCAGGTGAAGATGCCAGAGCACCTCAACGGCATGAAACTGTGGTCCCTTAACCCTGACACTGGCCTGTGGGAGGAGGAGGGCAGTATGCAGATGGAGAAGAAAAGAAGAGGGAAACGGGAGGAGAGAACCTTTCTTATAGGTAACATGGAGATCAGAGAGAGACGTCTATTTAACTTGGACGTCCCCGAGAACCGAAGGTGTTATGTCAAGGTGAGGGCCTTCCGCAGTGAACGCTTCACGACCAGTGAGCAGGTGGAGGGAGTTGTTGTCAGCCTTATTAACATGGAACCCACTGCTGGTTACTCATCTAACCCACGTGCCTGGGGACGTTTTGATAGTGTTATCACTGGCTCCAATGGAGCATGTCTTCCTGCTTTCTGTGATGAACAGAAAGCCGACGCTTACTCTGCTTATGTCATGGCAAACCTCGGTGGAGAAGAACTAGAGGCAGTTCCATCTTCCCCAAAACTCAATCCCAACCTCATTGGAGTACCTCAGCCATACTTGGGAAAGTTGAACTACAGGCGGACTGACCATGATGATGCCAGGCTGAAGAAGACAGCATTTAGCATCAACTTGGCAAAGCCAACCCCCAACACAGCCGAGGAAGGCAATGGACCGGTGTACCCTTTTGAGAATTTGAAAGAATGTGAGGAAGCCCCGTTCAGCGCAGGACACTTTCGCTTTGCCAGGGTGGAGGGAGACCGATATGACTACAATACCGTACCATTCAATGAAGATGACCCTATGAGCTGGACAGAGGACTATCTGAGCTGGTGGCCCAAACCTATGGAATACCGTGCCTGCTACATCAAAGTGAAACTCAACAGCCCCCACGAGCTCAACGTACGGTCCCGCAACATGGGCGGCACCCACCCCAGGACAGTGGGTCAGCTGTATGGCCTCCGTGACATTCGCAGCATCCGTGACTTGGACCACAACACTGTGTCAGCCGTGTGCCTGGAGTTCAAGTGCAGCGGAATGCTGTACGATCAGGAACGTGTAGATCGCACCCTGGTGAAAGTGATGCCACAGGGAAGCTGTAAGCGAGACAGTGTCAATTCCATGCTTCAGGAGTACCTGGTCAACCACCTGCCCTTGGCGGTCAACAATGACACCAACGAGTTCACAATGCTGGCCCCCCTTGACCCTCTGGGTCACAACTATGGTATCTACACTGTGACCGACCAGGATCCTCGCACAGCCAAAGAGATTGCTCTCGGACGATGCTTTGATGGTACCTCCGATGGCACGTCCCGTGTCATGAAGAGTAATGAAGGCGTAGCCCTGACCTTCACATGCGGTGACAAGGAGGCGACACGTCAAAGTGTGTTTCAGGCCTTGCAGAATTCCCCTGGACAACAATCGGTGACAAGTGTAGTCAGAGGAGACAGCAGGCAGAATCGCCGCCGACAGAGAGGGAGCAACACACTCCGCAACAGTCGTAGACGCAGCACTAGGAATTCTATGGGAAAACATACACAGGCAGCAAGCTAGGAAGGAAAATACCATAGGTTAGGTAGGGGCCAGGGCTCTATATTAGAAACCGTCTCAACAGTCAGTAATGTGGTCATGTGGATTTGTTAGCCCTCTTGATGTCAGTCTTATATTAACGTAGTACTGATTCTGGATAGGATTCTGAAATATTTTATAACTGAAAAAAGGTATTTACAACTGCTTTCCCAGGGATCAAGAGGGGATTTTCTTCCGGTTACAGTATACATCTTCATCTGTACTGTGATATATTTACTTGAAGTTGTAAATAGAGTATTTATTACACATCATTAAAGTTTGTAACCACAGAGTTGGGTCGAACCCCTATTAAATGAAAACCAAACAAAAAACTAGTCATGTTTAATTGGCATGATGCCCATTGTGCATTTCATTTGTCTTCTGGCCAAATTAAATTATGTTATTTCAGAACTAGCTGCTGTCTGCCTAGAAGCTTCTACCATAGAATATCATGCAATGACAAAATATACCACCATGACACATTCTCATCCCCGTTGCCAGGTGTAAGAAAAGCACATTTGACCCTTTCAACCAGAGATTTATTAAATTACTGGAGATGCATATAAAACATTGCAGATGCTGGTATCTTCCACTGTAAATAATCCAATTGTTCTTTTAACATTTAAACTGGTCAATTATTAGAAAAGAGGAGAAATATGCCCCTTCCTACTAACTGTAGTTCAAAAGAAGACATTGTGGGCTGAAGCCCGAGCCCACGCTCCTCATCACACTTGATACAAGCCTGCAGAAGCAATGATTAGGAGACCAGTTGAAGCAAGTTAAATCAACTTTCCTGATCCATACTTTGTCTGCATTAGTAGAAATCAAATTAGTAAATTACATGTGTCATGCACAAAAAAATACCTATAAGCAATCTTTGCTTCAAATTGTCAAGGATATTCCAGAGATGTATCCAGACAAATGGCTGTGAATAATACAAGTTAAATGTGTATTACATGTCTATATCCCTTTAGTGAATGTGTGTGCTGTCAAATTTAAACTACCACTCGGAAACGTACTTTTAGGTTTAATGTTTCAACAATGCAACCTTCCAAGTGTAACGGAATATGTATGTAAAACCTTCTGTATATGGCCACTACAGTTATAGATACTATATACTTTCCTGTAAGAATTCACAAGTAAAGTTAGATACCTATAATATTTACAGACATTCCGGGGGAAAGGAATTGCATAGAACCTCATTTGTTTCTATGCCACTACACTTGTAACTGCAATACTTAAGTCATTTTGACAGGAGCAACATTTCATTTAATCAAAAATGAGTCCTACAAAACACAGACAGCAGTTAAAACATTCTTCCTTGAAGCTGCGTTACCCAACAAATAGTAACTGGTGTGAGAGTGTAATGTTGTCTAACTGTTCAGAGTTAGTCAGAGGCTGAATAAAACAGAGAAAAAGGCCATTCCATATGTATGAACATAAAGAGTTGGTGAGACTGGATGCTCCCTGGTATAGTTCCTCTGGTCATTGAAGCAAAATGTAGGGGGCAACACATAGTTCAGGTTTTCCAGGATGGCACTGGACAGCATGAGAAGGTACAGCTGCATTTCTAGGATTGGAGGGGAAAGGGGCAGTGGAGTAAGAGCCGATGTCACATGAAGTCCTCATAGTCTTGAGTGTAGCCACCAAGGTCAAACTCAAGGTCATCCCTCATCTTTGCTTTCAAACCGCCACCTGCAATGACTCCTTTCTTGCCGGCTTTCTTTTTTCCCGCTTGCTTGCTTTGCTGTGGATAAACAAAAATAAAAAGCCCTTCGTTTTACAATCATCTGCTCGTGATCAATATGGCTCACTTACTATGAAAAGAATGTAGATGCAATATCTGGTAAAACAACACAAGAGAAGCCACAGGGTGGGATTAATAATGAAAACTCATAATAGAGCAACTGCAACTGGCACGATTATGATGTGCTGCTGGTCACTTAATATAAGTTGAGAAACTCATACTATACGTTGAGAAACTCACATACTATATGACAGGTAAGAGTATCTTTGGTCTCAAACACTTGAGACCAGTCAAATGGCACATGCACAGCTAAGGGAGCTGGTAGGTAGACAGCACCCTCTACTGAATATACATACTAACTACAAGGGCTAGGGAAAAAAGGAAAGTCACTTACTTTTTCTATTTTCTGTTTTTCACTAAGTAGTGCTGCCAGAGAATTACTGATTTTCTTCAAATCCTCTATTTCCACTGAGGAAAAAAAAGACAATAGTAAGTACATGAAGTCTGCTAAGAACACAGATTACGGTGATAATATACAAAACATGAATAACCAGCACTGTATCTGCATCACAAGTGATCATGACATTGAACTTACATGAAATACAGAGCTCCCGAAACATTGAGTCCAAGAAATTTGAATAATGCACAGACTTTTCAAATTGGGTTATCTTCTCTCTTAGCATTTTTTCAAATTCTGTGAAATCCTCTTTGGAAGATGGACACATGGCATCAATTCCTGTGACAGTGACACTGTTTGTAGTGCTGCTGATACCTGACAACAGAAAAAGGAAATAATCAATTTTAGCCCAAAGATATAGTAAAGGCAGTAAAAGAACTGGTTTGCAAATGTTCTCCTAAAGAAAATCAAGTATTTAGCGCCAACCACGAACAAAACCTTTAAGTGTTTATCTGTACAGAAGTGGACTAATATTATAATGTTTTACCCATGTATATTTGTATACAAATTGTGTATTTGTATTGTACGTAATGTTTTACTTATACCAACTGTATAGGACCCCTTCTAAAATGAGATGCTGCATCTCAAGGGGCTATCCTCAATAAATTCTGACCACACAAACCAAATCATAAAATAAAAAAATCGTAAATTACTGCAGCATGAACAGTTTGCACAACCAGTAATGCTTAGATGCAAAGATAGTGAAAATTGGATCGTGGTTGAAGAATGTCCAATGAATCTCTTTGTTACACCACCATTGTTTATGTTAAGGATTTAAGTACTTATAGATTAAGTATTTAACATTTTCCATTTGCCCAAAAGAGACATAGACCATCACCACATTAGTCGACAAACCCACAAGCAGCCAGTTAGTCAATGCAGGGATGCTTACCATCCGGTTATTTCCTGTATAGTGCAGGTTCACCGAACTGCACATTGTGATTTGTGCAGAGTCTGCCCCAAATAAAAAATTTCAAGCATCAGCATCAGCATATTTTTCTAACTAATTCGATTTTTTTTATAAAGTTGCATTTGTTATAAAGTAATAAGCCAATAATTCAAATCAAAGCCCTTGGTTAGAATGGGTATTCGGTATTTTAGTCTGACGTCATTTTGTAGTCCTACGTTACGTCCGGGTCCAAGTGGCACCAGCTCCCGTCAGCTTCTCATTGTAAAAAGCAATATATAAAAGCGCAAATCTTTTTACATTTAACACATACTTCCAACTCAAGTAGACTTAATGTTCTGTAGAATCCATGACAAAAAAAAAAGATATGTGAAGACTATTATTATTATTAATATTGAAGGTGGATAACAGTCTATTTGCTCAGTACAATATTTCGGGGGCGTATTTAGAATGTGGCAGGGTTTAGTATGTTTAATCTAGTTTGCATTAATACAATCTCTAATGGAGGATTTAGTTGACAATGGCGATAGTTCAGTGTGGGGCAGAGACGAGACGAGTAGCTTTGTTGTTGCAAGGAAGGCAGTAAAATTACTGGTTGTTCCAGTCTGAGATCGTTTCAAACACCGCTCTGACGGACCCGGAAGTATCTCTGGAGGGAGCGCTTACGTCATGGCTAAAATACTGAATTTTAGTAGAAGCCAGCATGTTATAGTAAAAGCAGTGATTCACATCCCAAGACCAAATCACAACATCCAAACATGCAGCTGCACTGGCATCGTACCTGCCGTACCACCTGGCGTTGGTACAAAATCATAAACTCCTGAAACTCCTGAAAAGTTGCATTTCAGTTTATAATCTTTGCATATAAATAATCTTTTTCCAGTGCATCTCTGTTACACCAATATTGTTCTTGTTTAGTGGTCTTGTATTTATAGGTCAAGTATTTATAAAGATCGCCATGCCAATTTAGGCATTTAGCAGAAGCTGCCATGTCAATTTAGGCATTTAGTAGAAGCTCAGAGCGAGTTACAAGTGTGAAATTAGAAATAGCATGAAACGTAATCAATATGATAATGTAAATATTAAATAGTATAGTCGTACAAGTAGAGTGCAAAGCAAACAATTTAAATCACCCACTGCCTTGCCTTTCTTTACCTACAAACTGCTTCAGAATGTTAGCGCAATTGATTTGCTGTTTTTTATTTTTAACATTATTCGATCATCAACTATACACTGCAATGGCACCTTGTCTCTAACATGTAAAGAAATGAAAAGTGATAGTCATTAGGCGTCAAAAATGTAGGCCAGGGATGGTCAACCACTGTTTTGGATCTACCACTACCAGGTGATGACATTGTCACAGTGTGGGGAATTTCCTAACCATGTCAATAAATACTTTCATTAATATATTGTGCCAGTTGTCCTGCATTAATATTGTTAACCAGTACTTATCCTACTCAACGTACCTGGCAATGACTCAGAAACAGGTGCTGACAACAGGATTTATTTAACTGTTTAAAAGATAGGAGGCATGACGCCATAACTTTATTATAGGTGTGCGCCTGCACTGCATACCGCAACATGGCTACCAGTTGATGAGTGAATACTGGGGTTGAAAACAACTAATATTAACCATTATAGTTTGATATTAATGTTCACTACAGATGGTCAGAATGTACTTTTATTATTTAGACTCAATTAAATAATTCAGAAAGTATTTTCAAAGCATTATATTAACGGAAACAATTAACGATAACAGCTTCATGTGCGCTGCTTTCCGGAGGGCGTAGTAACAGACCATGTAGTAGCAATCGTAGATTATGGAACACTAGAGACTAGGCACTGGGTGAACAATCCAGCCTTGGAAAACAGGCAAGTAATCATGTGCCCAAAATTGTGCACCCTTGATACAATTTAGTCATTTGGCAGATGCTCTTAATCCAGAGCGATTTACAGTAAGCAAGAACAAAAAACATGGTAATACATAAACATAAAAATAGTCATCATGAATCCTATGTAAGCACTAACAGTAGAATATCTAAGGAAACTAATGTGTATACACTAGAGTGCCATGTCTACATAAAGTGCTATTTAGGTTACACAAGTTGAGCCTATGCATACTGTATGCCTGTAGGAGGTCAGGGCAATGGCCTTGACAATGTAGGCTTTTTCTAAATCTATTCATAAAATTCTTAAGGCTCATTCATAGTTTGATTTTTCGTGACCACCGAAAACTACAAAATGACGTCACATCACCTTGATCACCGCACCGCTGTTTCCAGCCTGCTCTCTGTTTTTACTCACCGCCGTTTTGGTGGTCGCGGTGGTCATTAAAAATCAAACTCTGAATAAGCCTTGAGTTACACCTACAATGTGTCTGAGAAGCAGTTTTAGACTAAGATGCTTGCAATGTCCATTATGGCCAAACTACACATTAGCAGTAATATCCACAAGCCTGTGTTAACGGATCATTCAGCTGTATGTACTGTAAACAGTGAATTAACTGTTAATTCAATAATTAAAATATGGTATAAATGCCCTGCCTATAATAAAGGTTTTTGGTAGCTTGTCTCAAAACTGCACAGTAACTAATTAAGAAGACCGGTCAGGTCAAAATAGGTTGGAATTTTAATCTGTATAGTTATATTAAAGTATTTTTAATTCAACTCCTCCTGATACTTTCAGTGCTTGGGACTCTCATTTTTGCTGTGCATCTTTGTAATAACAGAAAGTATAATTCACAGCCCGATTTCACCCAAACACAGTGAAATAACATGGATGGGAAATTCCATACATACACTACGAGAAAACCCCAAAATCGTACATATTCTGATTTGACCGTGACAGATTTCACTAGGTGTGTATGTACGGAATTGCCAATCTGTTATTTCACCATGTTTGGGTGAGATTGGGTTGATATTATTTACGATTCTGTGCTATTGGGTTATAACCTGAACGGTGCCGAGTTGGATCAACTGAACGTTCACCACGGCAACTCATTCTCTTTAGCTCGCTCGGTGGTGGATCTCAGGGCTCAAATTCGCTTGAGACGACGCCCCTCCGCCGCTGTCAATGGGCAGGGTTTCAGTGAAATATGTATGGATTTTTCTAGTAGTGTATGTATGGAGACCGGGTTGATAATTCCAGCGGAGTCTTGCTAGAAAAATCTATTCATCTTACCAAAAGCTTCTTCTGCTAGTTTCAGGTCGGCTTCCTCCTGTAACTTCTTCACCCTCAACTTTTCTTCTAGTTGATCTTCTGCTGAAAGCTCTTCATGCTTTAGGAGCAGATTCACAAAGTGAGAATATTATTAGGGTATGATAATCTGAACTGTAATCATTAAAATTATGAAAAAGAGACAAACAAACGAAGAGGAAAAACACTTACTTTCATCTTCCTTTCTTCTTCTTCTTGTTTCTTTAACTTTTTTTCTCTCTCTTTAATTTTTTCCATCAGCTTTTTCTTTTCAGACACCTTTGTCTCTGAAAACAATAAAACATAGTTTTGAGTTGACTTGCAAACTTGAATTGCAATTATACAGTAAATGTCTTACTCTAATGTAATACAAAAACCTTCACACCTGCTTTTTTTGCCTCCACTTTTTTTGCCTCCTCTTCCTCATCATCCCAGTTGTCCTGTAGGGAAATTCAGGGAGGTTGGCAATTGCTAATATAGTACAATCAGCAATCTACAAATAACTATTTAACACAGCGAATAATGAAGGCCTATATATTTAACAATAAACATGGAATAGAAATAATAACTAGAAAACATCATAGCCAACAACCAGTGTGACATTTACACAAACGTTTGTGTACACCTTATTCAACACTATGGACAATTGAAGTGGTCTGGCCAGTCGTTTCCATAGTAGAACTACCTGAAGATTCTAGACAGTTGCTGTGAGAATAATCAAGTTCAAAATATAGAACACCACAATAATTGCGTCATACAGGGCGACCACCCAGCTGAGTTGAGTCATCATGATTGATTTCATATTCAAGACAAGTGGCTAATCCGGCTGTGCTTGTTGGCAAGCTAACGCCTGCCTCGCGCTGAGTTGACGTAAAGTAGCAGCGTTCAGAAAATTAAGGAAGGGACGAGCAATTCATTTTATAATGTAGACACGTTGTTGTATTGGCGCGATGTTAGGTACACCATTTCTTTTAAGTTGACTTAACAACAGTAGTGGCCCGGCAGCAAGTAGCCAGTTATCCAACAGCATTGATTGACGCTTACAAATAAATAGTAAATAAGCGAAATAAATGGGAGCCAGTTTTAACCCACACTCGGCAATTAAGTGACAGACATGAATTAAATGTCTTAATAGGGCACGTAGTCCAACAGCTGCTAGCTATGCTAATTAGCAGCATGTTAGCACGCCTATGGTAGATAGGTATAGCATTAGCAGCTGTCCGATTCATGGATCATGAGCCACATGAGTTGGCGTGACGATATAGCAGCACGTTGACTTAGCTTCATCACATACCACCCTTTTATTATTGTTTATACTTCGCCACGACCCGTGAAAAAACTGGTCTTTTCGAACGCGTTAATTTCTGTCGGGCGAAAGAGTTTGCGCGACGACGTAAAACACAATAAATGTAGATAATACATAATATATGAAAGTACAGCCCTCGACGCTAGCACAAGCTGTCAGGCAGGCATGGTGGTGGTGGTATGGAATGGACACCGGCCGGAGCTAGCATCAATAAGCTAGCGAAACACAGCCTTAATAAATCGCTAAATTAATCGCGGCCGACAAAATACTAGTCTCCCCCCGTCCCGTCGTTCTCACAACCTGGACACGTCCGTGACAGTCGAACCGCTGCCGAACTTTTACCTTGACATCCTCCTCTTCGTCCTCTCCTTCCCATTTATCCGCCACTACCGCCTTTTTGATCGGTATCGGTAGGTCTGGCTCTTCGAAGCTCTCAGCGTCTAACAACAACAAAAACATACAAATTGTCAAAAAGTCTACACTGACTAATTTGCCCGTAACGTTACGGGACGTATTCATCCATGTCCAGGTCTGGAAATAAACCTTCGACAGTAGGGGGGAAAAGAACGGCGTTCTTAACTTTAGTCTCTTACCCCAGTCCGCCATGTTGGCTGTGTGTGTTGGTTGGTGGTGTACAGTGTGACAGTCCACAGACACTCGGCAGCAGCCCAGCCACACAGCTTGAGTCAGCGCGAGGAGGGTTTCCAGCTCCGCTACGAGCACGAGCCGGGAAATAGCCCGATCTATAAGATCACAATGCGTCGCAGCGCGACGCGTTGTGAGCTTGTAGATCGGGCTGTTTTCGGCGCGCGACACTGCATGGCGGCGCGCAGCCAAGTATAATGAAATCAGGCATCAGGTTTTTCAGACACAACTCCTACCTTCTGGACTGCACGAGCACGTAGGCTCAGTTAGTTAAACACAAACTACTATACCTACAGTACCTTCTGGTACTGGTGGTTACAGGTTTTAAAACAAAAGAAAAGTGAGCTTGGGCGTGAATCGTGAAAGGTTATTCTGCAGTTGTAGATTATGTATGTACAAATGTAATGTAATATGATTTTTTTTATCATTATGTATGTTATTTATTAAATATGTGGCTGGTGTGCCCGTTGGATACTCTCATTTTATGTGAGGTGGCCAACAAAAATACAGTAATGAAACCCCCACAGAATACAGTAATAAATGATAAATTAATTAATGTAATTCTTTGATGAAAAAAAAAGGAGTGGGCACATCAGCACTTCCACACATACAGTACATCAGGATAAAAACAACGCCCTGGCCTAAGGCTTATTTCCTTTTAGAGAAAAGGAACACACTAATATTTCTTATAAAGTCAGTAGTTTTCAAATTAGGTCTGGGCCAGGACCGCTAGGCTAGGGAACATCTGAAATGGGGGTCCATAGGCTATAGTCTAATAAAACTCAGGTCCAGGGGGTCCCGGTATACTCTCCCCAGCCAGTTCCTATATCATTTAACTATATTAATTCAATACACATATTACCACTATTTCTCATAATGGCATTTAGATAATAATAATACATTAAAAAAAAAGCACATTGGTAAGCAAAAAAAGATTGTTTACCAATGTCACTATTTGCATATGATACGATTTATGAGAAGGATGGATTCTGACTAAATCCTTTAGCTATTGAGTGTTCATAAAGATGGAAAGTAAGTTTCAGACTTTTGTAGATAGGTTTATTGTATTCATGTAGTTTATAAATATATATCACAATACAAAACTCACATCAGCAACAGACTGAAGTAATTTTATAGAACAGTGTATGGTACATAAACAAGATATGACAAGCTGTAGAAATGTAACAAACATAACACACATAGATAAAAATACAGTTCATAATCGCTATAAAAATAGATGCACAACACCATTGTATGAGGAATAAAGTTTGTTTTAATTGGTCATGTGTTTTGCTTTCCGTGTGGTATTGCATCCCTGAGTAGGCTACATTGATGTTCTAGTCGGTTTGTTCAGGTTTAAAAACATAAGAAATGTGAGTGAAATGTGATATGTTATTCTGCAGTTGTAGATTAATTATGTATGTATTATTAATTATGCATTATGTATGATTAATTAGTACATTATATGCTGTCTCGTTTTAGGTGTTGAATGTTCATATGCTAAACAGATAACCGCGCACAAAAGTGATGAGTGCTGATACACAAAATAAATTACAAACTCATAATAAATAAACAAATGAAAGTGCGACAACGTTTAAAAGCGTTACAGTATTGCACAGATTAGATTCATGTCAGTTTTGCAGTGGAAGTATAGTTGCTCCTGGTCCAGCAGGGGTGAGCGAGGTCATTGAGTGGGGCAGATTAGGGCATGACAGGGCATGGCAGTGCGATCAGCAGCATCAGCAGTCCCAGTAGGTGACACAGAGGACTGGGGCTCAGTGCCAGCCCTGATGACCTCCCTGTGGAGTCACACACAGACACACATCTGTATCTCTGTACCAGTGGTGTAAAGGAACTAAGTACATTTACATTAATGTACTTAGGATCCAAATATTGTACTTTTACTCGACTACATTCATTTATGTTGTTATGTATGTTTTACAAAACATACATATTTATCACTTCAGCCCTATATACGTTCCATTTGAAAATATCTAAGTTTGTTCAAGCACACTATATGCGTCACATTTTTATACATTTGAAAACTTGAAATGGGACATTCTGCATAATGAGTACATTTCGATATCAATATTTTGTACTTTTACCAAAGTACATTTCTGGGCTTTTACTTGTAACAGAGTTATTTCTACATTGCTGTATTGATACTTTTACGTCTTAAGTAAAACCACACAATAAAGTTATACATGAAGCAATGTTTATCTTTTGTTACATTACATATCTTTTGGTATTTTATTGTGTATACAGCTGAAGGAGAATAGATAGAAGACATTGGCGATTTATTAAGACCCTGCAAAGATTTACCTCTGAAGTCCACTGGCTTGTCTTCCCATGGTGTCAGAACCATAGCGAGAGCTGTTCGCTGAACGTTTGAAAGGGCAGCGTGTTGCTCAGTCGTCACCGCGGCAGCCTGTTCATAGGAGAACATGCGAATCTGGCTCTGGTCAAACACCACCTTGGAAGCAGAGGGTACATTGTGATGAAGTCAACAGACACAGGAGAATATCATGGGAAGTCACGTGACGTGACTATGTGTTGAATAGACAAATGCAACCCTAGAACAAGGTATTTTGACCCAGTTTTATATGGCTCAGAGGTTAAAATCACAGGACATTTTAATGTTTACTATTTCACTTGAGTATTAATTAATAATAATGACCTAACCTAAGAAGACTTACAGTAAGCTTTTCGGGAGGTATCATTGAGATAGCCAGAGGTGTGAGGCCTTCAATCTGCTCCTTCACCAAAGCAGACATGGACATATCTGAAAGACCAGCTAGAATAGAATAGAATAGAAATGTTTCAGAACAGGTCCCAACACTGACACCATGGCAAAGTTCTACTGAAGCTTATAATATAATTTATAATCACTCACAGTGATTAATATATCATGATATAATGTTTCATAGGAAAATAACATTTGATCATTTACATTGAATAGATCAAAATTACAACGTTGCAACGAGGAATTGCCTATGTGAACAAATGGCAGTCTCATTAGGATTTTCCAACAGTATAGTGAAGGAGTGGTAGTAATACCGTATGTACTACCACTCCTTCACTATACTGTTGGAAAATCCTAATGAGACTGCCATTTGTTCACATAGGCAATTACTCGTTGCATACAGGCAATAGGCAATTCCTCCCGTACCGCATGTACCTGGTACATATGTGTACGCAGTCTACGCACGCACGCACGCACAGTATAGAGAACGCGACAGAGTAAAAGTGAATATAATACCTGCTAGTGATCCAATCTCAATTAATACATCAGTCCCCCATGAACTTGGGTTTCCAAACGCAAGGCTGTGGGTCAGAAGCCCAACCAGGACCTTTAGCTGTTCCTCTGAACAGGGCATCCTCAGCTTTCCCAGCCACAACACTGCCTTGCTATTACCACCAGGGGGAGACAAAGTAAAGCCACATAAGTTAGTTGGAGGTGTCTTCTCTCTAGCCCCAATTCAGAGTGATGGTCATTTGCTCACCTGAACTCCACAGCATTGAAAAGGCGCATCTCTGTGGGTTTAGCACCACAGACAATGTGTCCCATTGCCACCAGTGTGCTTGAAACGAGCCTGCTGGGCGTCAGCTTGGTTGAGTTAAGCAAGGCGGAGTACAGTACACTCAGCTGGCATGACAGAAAGATGCAGAAAAAGAGTCATTTGATTGCATACAGCACTGTGAGGTTTACATATAACAAATACAACATATAAAAAGGATGATATGTTCTGAATGTATGTCATTGCTGTGTAGTATACTGTATATCACTTATGCCTTTGGAAAAGTCAATACTATATAATCGAGGTTTTTATTATAGCGTCCTGCGCCACAAGATGCCCAGCCCGTACAGGCTTACAAGACACTCACAAAGTTGACATACACCAAGATACACTACAAACAGAATACATAAACACAGCTGTGACCAAAGATGCTACCTGTCTGTTACTCCAGGTGCTGACCACACCCATAGCAGCGATGCTTCTAATGTCAGCCAGACGAAGAGTTCCCAATTCTTCTATTGGCAGCTGGACAGCTAGTTGACCCAACTGAGAGATCACTGTGGGGGAAAAGGATGACACAGAGCCATACAGCTACGCACGCACGCACGCACACAC